>APFE030018255.1:54266-75701 GCA_000404065.3 Pinus taeda
ACATTAAGCTTCCAACTGCTGATGCATATGGAACTTTAGACATATAATCCATGTCTTCTTGGGTCTTTGGGCACATTTCCTTACTAAGTTTGAAATGGCTAGCAAAAGGTGTACTAACTGGTTTGCATTGTGCATGTTAAATCTTTTCAACACCTTTTGTATGTACTCATTCTGAGACAATGTTAATTTACGATTTTTCCTGTCTCTAGTTATTCTCATACCAAGGATTTGTTTTGCAGCTCCCAAATCCTTCTTGCAAATGAATTTGCCAATTTTCTTTTGAGCACATTTATTTCCTGCATGTTAGATCCTGCAACAAGCATGTCATCTACATACAATAACAATATAATATAGTTGCCATCATTTTGTTTTTTCAGATAAACATAATGATCAGAGTGACATCTAGTATAACCTTGTTCAGACATAAACTTGTAAAATTTTAGATACCACTGCCTTGGAGCCTATTTTAAGCCATACAAGCTCTTCTTCAACCTACACACTAGTTTCTCCTTCCCTTTCACCTCATATCCTTGTGGTTGCTGCATATATATCTCTTCCTCCAAATCCCGATGGAGAAAGGTTGTCTTTACATCTAACTGCTCAAGATGCAAATCTTCAACTGCTACTAGACTTAAAATAGTTCTGATTGAAGTCGTTTTAACAACAGGAGAAAATATTTCATCAAAATCAATACCTTTCCTATGTGCAAACCCCTTCACCACAAGTCTAGCTTTGTACCTCTGTTTTCCTCCATCTTCTTCCTTCAGCCTGTAAACCCATTTATTCTTCAATGTATTTTTCCCTGCAGGCAACCTGACTAAGTCCCAAGTCTTGTTATGCATTATGGAGTCCATCTCTTCTTCCATGGCTACCTCCCACTTCTTCCTTCTTTCAACCTGCATTGTTTCTTCAGAACATTCGGGTTCACCAGAATCAGTCAACAATAAATAATATAATGAAGGAGAGTATCATTCAAGGGGTCCACTTATCCTGGTAGATCTTCTAACACCACTTTCAGGTGTTTGGGGTGCCTGTTAATATTGTGGTGGTTGTTGTTGTTGTGGTTGTTGTTGTTGTGGTTGTTGATTATTATTATTTTCAGGCACCTTTACTTTTTCAGTGATTTCATTAAGAACTACGTATTCCTTGTTTTCTTTTTCCTCTTTCTTTTCCTGCAACTGATTCTTATACAAGATCTTTTCATTGAATATTACATCTTTTCTCCTAATGATTTTGTGATTTTTGTAATCATATAAGTGATAACCAAAATCATTAACACCATATCCAATAAAGGTACATTTCTTTGACTTTGCCTCAAGCTTTGTTCTAATTTTTTTATCAATATGGACAAAGGCCTCACAACCAAAAGGCTTTAAAAAAGAGTAGTTTACCTTTGTACCTATCCATGCTTCCTCTGGAACACCACCATCCAAGGAACTTGAAGGTCCTCTATTTATTAGATAAACAACAGTATCTACAGCATCTGCCAAAAACTGTAAAGGCAATCCTACATGCAATCTCATGCACCTTGCACACTTCATGATTGTTCTATTCATCCTTTCTGACACACCATTTTCTTGTGGTGTTCTTGGAACTGTCTTCTCTCTAAAAATTCCATGCTCTGAATAGTACCTATCAAACTCTTTTCTGCAATATTCACCTCCATTGTCTGATCTAAGACACTTCAATTTCTTTCCTGTCTCAATCTCAACCAAAGCTTTCCATTTCTTAAAAGTATCAAATACATCAGGTTTATTCTTAATACAATAAATCAAAGTTTTTCTAGTTGCATCATCAATAAAAGTAACATAATAATAAGAGCCACCGAGAGATGATGCCTGAGTAGGTCCCCATACATCTGTATGCACAAGCTCTAATTTTTTGCTCTTATTTTCTTTCCCAACTCTGAAAAATCTGACTCTCTTCTGTTTTCCATACATGCAATTCTCACAGAAGTCCAAATCAACATTCTTCAAACTCGGCAACAAATTCCTTGAGTGAAGAATCTTCATCCCCTTTTCACTCATGTGCCCGAACCTATGATTCCATAATGTTGCATCTACTCCTTTGGAAGTTAAAGCATTAACAGAGTTAGAAATACCATTGCATAACTGCAATGTACCAACCTTTTCACCTTTTACTATTACCAGGGCTCCTTTGGTGACCTTCCAAGCTTTATCTGTGAAAGTTGTCACACAACCTTCACCGCCTAACTTCCCAGTTGAAATCAGATTTTTCTTTAGATTTGGAACATGCCTTACCTCCTTTATTAGCCATTGGTTTCCATTCTGTTGTTTTACAAGAAGCTTACCCATTCCAACAATTTTACAGGGTTTATTATCACCCAAACGAACTTGTCCAAAATCTCCTTAAACATAGTCATGAAAGTATTTCTTATCACATGTGGCATGGAATGAGGCCCCTGAATCTACCACCCAGGAATCAGTAATATTTTTGAAAGAAAGAATCAAAGCATTCTGTAACACCTCACCTGTCGCATTTGCTTCATGATTGTTTTCTTGCTGTGAATCTCCTTATTTTCCCTTCTGAGATCTATAGTCTTTCTTTAGGTGTTCTTTCTTTCCACATTTATAGCACACTATCCCCGATCTAGACTTGGATCTACCTTTCCTTGATTTAATGCGATATCCTGAGATCTTTCCTCTTTCCATTTTTCTTCCCTTAGACTCTACACTCATAGCATTACCCGATGTCTCACCAGAGCTTTTCCATTGCGTTTCCTCGCTAAGGATAGCACCGACAACATCATCAAACTTTAAAGTACTAGATCCAGAAACAAAATTACTAATGGCCATTACTAAACCATTCCAACTTTTTGGTAATGAGCACAAGAATAATAGAGGTCTAACTTCATCGTCAAAGTTTACCCCTACAAAACATAACTGACTTGTAACAGTATTAAAATCATTTAAATGGTCTATAACAGATCCACCTTCTGACATCTTCATAGTAAATAATTGTTTCATAAGAAATACCTTGTTTCAGGCCGAGGGTTTTTCATATAGTTTCTCCAATGCCTTAATCAAACCCTCTGCCATTGTTTCCTTAGAAATGTTGAAGGAAACCGATGCTGCGAGGCACAACCGTACTGTTTCGAGTGCCTTTCTATCGAGAAGGTTCCATTCTTCATCTGTCATACCCGTCAACATCTTTGTTTTTCCGCCCAATGGTAGGTATATATCTTTCTAATACAGATAATCTTCCATCTGCATCTTCCACAGTGAGAAGTTTTGGTCATTAAATTTCTCGACCCTAAACTTACCATCTTCCACCACTGCTCCCACTCAAACGAGGAACACTTCTTTCCTGCGAGTTTATCAGCTAAATAGACCTTCAACTTTGATACCAGTTGTTAGAAAATTATAATAATATTATGGAGCAATAGAACACATAAAATATTGCAGAAATATAAGCACAGAAAATGCATAAAACAAGAGAGACATATATATATGTGGTTCACCCAGTTTGGGCTACGTTCACCCCGGACAGTCATTCCTTCCTTTCTATTATCCAGCAAAATGAAGAGACACAACCTATAGCAGATCTGATGCAATATCCTCTATTTTCTCTCACAGTCTCACCTCTCTTCTTCTCGCTCAGAAAATACACTTATATTACACAGACTCAATACAATGCCCTCATACAAAGAGAGGGGTTGCCTTCTAGGGAAAAAAACCCTAAACTAAACATAAGTTCTACTGTCAGATCATCTGTCTAATGAATGGCCCAGATTGACTAGAAATTACTATACTTTAACAAGGCAATTTAACATCTATTTTTAGCTTCAGGGGCGTTGCCCCTGAACCCCCCAGCCGGGGGGGATTGGCCCCCCCCACACCCCCCCGCGTGGAGGGGTGTACAAACATCCTGGGGTATACATCCGACTGAAACAAAGACCTTTGAACAATCATGTTCCATACTCAACATATGGGGCTTGAGAGATTAATATGTTAGTTTGAGCCATTAAATGAATGAATCAGTTCTTATCTAGTGGGAAATTTGGACCATATACATTTGAAATAAAATGTTTTTCTCCCAATTCTACAAATTGAATATGAATAAGTATAATTTGGAAGGTTGAAAACATATTTAATACCCTGACTTCTTGTTCATACCACAAGATCGTTAGTACCCCAGAGTGGCCCTACACGTCTAGTGTTATGTCCTACCTTTATCTTCTCCAAAATTTTATAATGATGGATACAGATTCCCCTAATATTTTGGTTTCCTAGTTCATTAGTATGCATGGCTTATCCTTAACCCACTTTATCTTAAAAATTCTTTGATTACCTTGGTTTTTCAAGCCCCTCGTGTTCCATAAGAGGCTCTTCATATGTTGGGCTTAGAGGAGCCACAAAATGCCTCCATGATGACCTTTAATCTCCTCGAGTTTACCGAATTGTCTCCTATCTCATCAAGAATTTATAGTTTTTTTAGAGCCTTGCTTCTCCATCTCTTTGTGTGGTTTCCTTGCTTCGTTCAGTGTTTGTGAATGAAGACCCAATGATCCATAGCATAAGCCTATTTTGGTAGCTAATTTTTTTTTTTTATTTAAGATAAAATCAACCTACCATGGATACTTACTGGTCAAGAAGGGTAAAAGGATTCTTGCCTTACCAATCTTCTACCATAGTTGGAAAGTTCAAAGTGTCCAAATCTATTTCCATTTCCTTGAATTGTTTCGAGTTTCCTTCCATGTCCTCCAAATATGCAGTTCAATCAATTGATACATTAGATGGTTAAAGGGGCTTCAACATGCATGGGAGTCGATGGTCCTGGGGTTGCCTTAGACAGGGAGGGCGGGATTGATTTATGTGCTAAAGTTTCAAAAGTGTCTGCATCACTTACTATCATCGATTTCCTAGAGGGATATGACATCTCTTGCATCACCACTTGTTCTGATTGTGCGATTGTATGATTTTATATGTTAGTTGGTTCAGCCAATGCTCTAAAATAGTTCTCCAACCTCACCTTCTTTTCTATTGCACTTTGAATTTGGGCAGATTTCTTGTTGCTCCTTCTTCCCTGATCTCCCACCATGAAGCCTTCTACATCCTATAGCATTTCTTTCTCCATGGCATTGGTTTTCTTGTTTATTGGACAATCTTGACATAAATGACCGTGTTCATGACACCTTCTACACCTAAACAGAATGTGCTCATATTCAATTTATTACTTCCATTACTCATCCTAGAAGTATATGTCAATGGATTTTGAGAAAGGCTCAAAGATGTTCATGTGTATGCATATCCGAGTATATGAAGTTTACTGACCCTACTTGGTAGCTTCATATGCTTTCACAAATTGACCCAAGACATTTCCAATTCCTGATAATGTTTCTTCCTCCCAAAATTCTCATGGCATAGAGTACATACTGATCCATACCTATGCTAATATGAAATCTTCTTTGTCATGAATAAATCTCTCCAACCACCATCAAAGGTATAAACCTGCAGAATTGAAGAAATAAGGTATGTTCTTAAAGACTCTATTTCAATCTTCTAGTTTTGCAAAAATGATAGTAAAAAACCTTTTGCACCAATCTCTAGCTTGAACTGAACCTTAGGTTTCTATTTTACGTTAATCCATTGAGATATAGCTTTTTCTGATGACCAGATCCCCGAAATTTTTCTAGTGAGCACATACTCTTGCATGTATTGAATGAATTCACCAAACACATTGGAACAGACTTCGTAACTAGGTGTAACACATCCATATATAAAACAATATATTATTATATATATATTATATATATATATATATATATTATATATATATATATTATTATATATATATATATATATATATTATAATATATATATATTATATTATATATATAATATATATATATTTATATCTATATATTATATTATATATCTATTATTATTATATTATATATATTATATTATAATATATATATATTATATATATATATATATATTGTGATAGTAAATAAATCTTTAGGAATTCTACCTACTTACCACCAAACTTACCTTATTACTCAACATTGTTATTTTGTTTATGATTTTCGGCAAACATTTAGGAATGACATGAATTAAAATCTTAGAACTTGTAATTCATATGATCTTCATATACAATGGGACAGCTCATATATGTGAAGGTGGTCAATCCTTTAATGTGCTCGTTGCAATTTATTTAACTATCAGTACATTTGGTTACACCTTAAATTTCATATGCTCGAGGCTTCACCATCTATTGGTGTTATTAAAGGCCTTGGTTTTCCTGGCCTAGGTGGCGTATTGTTACACACCACGTGACCTGCTTGTAGCATTTAGCTTGGGATTGGCTTCCCTCATCAACAGTTCTGATCGCTCAGAGTGATCATCTGGTTCTCGAGGGTTTTGACATTTACCCTTTGGCAGTGTTGGTCTTGTTTATTGTTGTACTTCTTTGCAAGCCTATTAGGCTTCGGCTCTACTCTGTTCTACTAATTGGGAACTTATTTTGATGGATCTCCTTGCCTGATGTGAGCGCCTGCATATTATGTGGCTCTGTTGCTCATCTCGTGGTATGCTTCTGGTTTTACTGGTCAATTGCCTTCAACACTTGGGCAAGCAAGAGTTCAACTTCGGCATCAAGGTGTTTTGGGCTTTTAAATGATGGTAACATTTCATTTACAATCAATTTATCTAGCTATATTACATAATCTTGTGTATATGTCTAAGTTATTGCTAATCATGTTTTTCTTTCTGGCTATGTCTTTGCCAATTCTCCTTCCATGTCTCACAACCCTCAGAGGATATTGGGGCTGAAACTCCATTTCAGGGCTCGTCCTCCTGGAGGAATAACCCACCAAAGACCAGGTATTTCAATGATTAAGTTATCCCATATTTAGGGCTTCTAGGGCTAGAAGGTCAGCTTACTATATGGCTTGTTCTTTTGTATTAATAGTTTGTAGGTTTTCACTCTCGGCTTATGGAAGCTGAAGTTCTGTCGTGATACTGGATTTGTATATAAATTTAAAATGGCTCGGCCATTGCTTATAGTCCTGGTTCGTTCTTTTACACAGTTTTCGCATACTGGAGTTTACATAAAATAATGTATTTGATTTATGTCATTCTCATTCCTCTATCGAGACTCTCTGTTATATCTAGTCTAACGTTATGGACATTTAAAGGAAATCATATGTAATTATTTGATGTGTTATTGAATGATGATAATTTACGAGGTTGTTCGATCTTTCTCTTTAAAAGTAGAACTTTGTTTTAATCTCATATTAGATGGTTTTTCCTTTTACTTTTATCTATCATTTATATGGCTTATAACGGCTATGGCTCGGGGTACCTGGAATATTTGGCTTTTAGATACTTCGCCTTTAGTTTTTTAGCATTTATGTACTAAGCCCCACTAATATTTTGTGGGTATTCCATCCGCATGGAATCCCTCAGGGAGTGCCGAACTAAATCGACATTCCTGCTAATTCCTCTGGTGTTCAGATTTGTGGGAGTTAGGGAGACAACTAGGGTTTTAAATTCAAAAATTCGTTTTATTGCATGAAGCTTGTTCAAATATTTCCCAATGTTATTTTTGTTTATTGTTTGTATTTAGGTGCTAAACCTTGTAGGGCTTTTTTTATTTCTTTTAGGAACAAAATATTTACTTCCCTTTGCAATTTGTTCAACTACTTGTTAAATTGAAGTTTTCACTATGGATAAGGTCTCGTAATTTTATTCAACTGAAATTTGCTTCTCGTCGCATGTAAGACAGTAAGACAATATATAATTACCGGAGCTTGATACTGAAATTACTCTGTTACAGTTTTTGTCTATCTTAGGTTTATGTACACTAGCTTTCTAGCTATTTTACTACTATTCCAGATATTTACTATAATTTAGACATTTACAACAATCTTCATATTTTCTCCAAGTTACATTTTTACTGCAATCTACCATCTTACTATATTCTACCTTAGGTAAAATAAAGTGTGATTTTCTCTTATTCTTATTCATGTACTTGCATTTAAAATAGTTTTGCACAAAATTCATTGCCTCTATAAAAGACTATGTTCTAACGTAATAACCATAAGAAATTAAACTCGCTAAACAATACTTATTCAATTTCATAGGTTAGAATTTATTAATCTATGCAAGCTGGAAAACTTTAATAAAGATTTTCACTTATCTGATGCTACATCTTATAATCGAATCCTCAACTTATCAGTCTTTAGGGTTTCCTTTTTGTCTACACATAGACTTGCACTGTGTTTACCTCCCTACCATGAGATTTACCATAACAGTAGATCTCCCTACTTGCTATCCCCGGTCTAGGGAAATTCTTTCTCATTCAAAGACTAAGGGTGTTTCTAGCCATTTGGTCTTAACCAAACTTGGCTAGCACAACTGCCTGACTTCTCAACATAGTTCTTTTCCTCTTTCTCTTGATCTCAAAGCACCATCCTCTTGATCATTTTTTTCCTTAAATACTTTTCCAAGATTTGGTTTTCTCTTCTTGGAATATGTAACTGTTTCTTTTAACTAATTAAGTAAAGAAACATTCTTTTCACAAAAACTGCAAAATAAATTCTCGTAACTTAATTTCAAAAACAGTTTATGTTTTCAGAAAAATAATAGTTTGTTTTTTTGCAGTAAAAGAAATATTATTTACATTAATGGGGGATATTACATTTTCCCCTCCTAAGATGGAACATCGTCTCAATGTTCTTCTCCTGCAAATAAACCCGAAATGTTTTCTTTCATAACCTGCTCATCTTCCCATGTGGCCTCTTCTAGTCCATGGTGCTACCACTGCACTTTAACCCGGGTGATAACTCGTTTCCGCAGCATTACTTCTCTCTGATCTAGTATAACTAGAAGTTCAACCAGGAACTCGCCTTCTGGTTCAACCTAAACATAAAAAAAAAAATTGTCAAGTCTTAACCAGTTTGTTTAATATATATTCCTAAGGAGAAACTATAAACATATTTACGTATTACAAGTATGTCTTGCCACTTGATTACATGTTTAGCATCATAAATATATTTCTTAAGTAGAGAGACATGGAAGACATTGTGTACACGAATGTGACTGGATAAGGCAAGTTGATAAGCCACTAGTTTGATTCGAGCCAGGATTTGAAAGGGTCCGCAAAATCAGGGTGCTAATTTAGCACACCCAGCCCATTGTAAGGTACTTTTCTTGGCTCAAACTCGAATGTAAACATGGTCCCCTAATTGGAATTCCTGAAAGCTTCTCTTCCAATTGGAAAAATTATTTTGCCAGTGCTGAGCAACTTTCAAATTGATTCTTAGATTTTTCACCATTTCTTCCATCTCTTCCAACATATCTGGTCCTAGCAACAACTTATCCTCTAGTCCACTCCAACTCAGGGGTGTCCTGCACTTGCACCCGTATAGTACCTCGAAGGGGCTCATTCGTAAGGATGCATGGTACCCATTATTATAGGCAAACTCCACCAGGTGAAGATAGTCTTCCCATTTAGTGGGTCGTTGCATGACATAAACACACAATGTGTCTTCGATAACTTGATTCACTCATTCAGTTTGCCCATCCGTTTGTGGATGATAAGCTGTACAGAAGTGCAGTTTTGTTCCCATACCTTCAAAGAGGGCTTTCTAGAAAGTTGATGTAAACTTTACATCTCAATCGGAAATAATCATCTTGGGAATTCCATGCAGTTTAAAAATGTGTTGCATAAAAATATTAGCAATTTGGACTGCTCTATAAGTTGATTGGACAAGTATAAAATGAGTTGACTTGCTTAGTTTGTCCACCACCACCATGATGGAGTCATTTTGTTTTCCTGACTTAGGTAGTTCGGTGATGAAATCAATAGATATCATTTCCCATTTCCATTCTGGAATGGGCAGAGGGTGAAGTAACCCTGTTGGGTGTTGGTTCTCAGCTTTCACTTGTTGGAACTCCAAGCATTTGGCTAAGTATTCTGCCATTTCCTTCTTCATACCAGGCCAGAAAAATTATTTCCGCAAGGCAGAAATCATCTTTTGGTATCTTGGTGACTTGCATAAGGAATCTTGGTATTCATCCAAAATTAAATTTTTGAAATGTTTCTGGTTGGGCACATATATTCTTTTCTTATAAACTAGTAAATTTTCTACATTTATTTCATAACCCAGTCGTTGTTCATGGTTGTTATAAATTTTTGCTTGCTACCATAATTTTCTATATTTAGGATTTTGTAGTACAATGCAAAGATGTTCCTTATGCTCCTCCATATTCTGAGAGTAGATCAGTATGTCATCAATGAAAATTAATACAAATTTATCTAAGAACTAATGGAAAATGCTCTTCACGAGACACATGAAGGTAGTTGGGGTGTTAGTTAACCCAAAAGGTAAAACCACAAACTCATAATGACCATAATGTGTCTTGAAAGAAGTTTTTGCAATGTCTTCCTCCTTGATCCTAATCTGATGATACCTAGAATGAAGATCGATCTTTGAGAAGACAGTTGCGCCCTTCAGTTGGTCAAAAAGCTCATCTATACAAGGAAGGGGGTATTTGTTTTTAATGGTCAGCTTGTTTAGTTGGCGGTAATCCATGCATATTCGTAGGGTTTCGTCTTTCTTTTTAACAAGTAACACAGGAGCCCTTCAAGGGGACACACTGGGGTAGATATAGTTCTTATCGAGCAACTCTTGGAGTTGCATCTTTAATTCCATTAGTTTTGGTATACTCATTCAGTATGGTGCTCAAGAAACTAGGGCAGCTCTCGCAATTAACTCAATGGTAAGGTCAATGTCTCTTTTTGGGGGTAAACCTGGTATTTCTTCAAGAAATACATCTGGAAAATTCTGTATCTCAGGTATGTTTCAAGGGATTCAAATTTATCCTTGGAGTCAACATACCCCACTTGGATGGCATAGACTTGACAACCTTTCCTTATACATTTGAATAACTGGAAGGTTGTTATACGCCTTAATTGTAGAGGTTTCTACACACCTTGAATTTCCTGTCTCATCCCTACTTCATCCCAAAAACTAACAATTTTTGTTTTACAATTTATGAGGGACCAATGTTTCTCCAACCAGTCCATTCCTATGAGAATGTCGCATGACACCATGGGTAACACATTCATATCAACTATAATAGGATGACTAGCTATTTTTAAAGGAAATTTACTTACTTTGGATAAGACTCTTCTTTTTGCTCATGTGGCTAGCTATACTAACCATGGACTTTTAAATTTAACAGCTTGTAATTTACACCGTTCCATTATCTTGGGACTAATGTAACTTAAAGTGGCCCCAAGATCTATTAAAATAGAACAAGTTTGGTAAAAAAATAGTATCTTCAAACTCGACCATAGTTAGCTGAAATTCTACCTCGTGATCCTCCAACACTATGTTGATTTTTGGGAATCTTTTAGCTACTTATCCTACTATAGATGCCTCTTGAATTTGAGATATCTAGTTTACTCCCTTGCGGTGAGAACATTTTTTGATGTAATGCGGGCCTCTGCACCCCCAACACTGCACAGGTGGTCTATTAATAAATTCAGTTTCATTTCTACCAGCTTGTTCATTTGTCTTGATTTCGCCTGGTATTTTAAATCTAGGTTTATTCATATTTTTTTTCTTTATATGAGCCTTTGTTTCTAATGCCCTTATTTCCCTTGTGGCTAGGATTAAATTTAATTCCCTTTTTATCAGTCCACATTTTACTCGAGCCACCTTTTGGTTTATTTTGCTCATAGCAGATTCTTGCTTTCTGAATGACTTCGTCCATAGTCTTTGGGTTGACCAATTCTAGCATTTTCTTCATGAAAAGAGATAGGTTGTTGATAAAACGTTGTACTTTGGCCTTTTCTTCATGAATATAAGGGACATACCGCAATAAGGATGTAAATTTGGTTATAAATTTCCTCCTTGGTCATTTGGCCCAGGCAGAGATCATGGAATTCTTTTGCCTTCTCGTCATAAAACCTTTCGGTTAGATATTTTTCTTTAAAGAATTTTTGGAATTTCTCCCATGTTATATTTTTCTCATTCACCCCATGGACGGTTTTTACCTCCTTCCACCATAACGTGGCTTCCCCTTGAAGATGGAAAATGGCTAGATAGTATTTTAGATTGAAATCATACTCATACAACTAGAAGTACTTATTCATGTTAATTAACCATGCTTCTACCACCTCTTCTTGCTCTCCATTGAAGAGAGGAGGCTTGATTTTTCGAAACCCTCCTTGGATTTCAATTTTATGTTTTTCTAAGTCTTATAATTGGACACAGTACCTGATTCTTCTTCTTGGTTTTCTTCACCTCCCTCTGTTTCCACATTTTCTATTCGGAATTCTTGTTCCCTGGTTGTATGGCCATGCTCTAAGCTGGGAATTAAGGGTCAATGATTCTACCTATCAGATAGGCTTTTCATAATCTTTTCTTGCTCCTACATTAACCTCTCATTGTCTGCCTAGAGTCGAGCCATTTCACCTTTCAATTCATGTAGCATTGCCCACAGGTTTGTATTGGGATTTTGTGACTCATCCCCCAATTGCACCTAGACCTTAGGGTTTCCTTCCTGAAATGGTGTTGATCCTGGCCCGATTACGTAGCCATGTAATTGATTCCTAGTTCGCCTCATACTGAACTTTGTTGCCTCCTACGTGCACATCATCAAAACTGTTATTTCTTACCCTAGAGGTCTCAGTTTTAGAAACCTAAGTCCACTCTGATACCATATGTAACACATCCATATATAAAACAATATATATATATAAATAAAAATTATTGTGATAGTAAATAAGTCTTTAGGAATTCTACCTACTTACCACCAAAAGTTACCTTATTACTCAACACTGTCATTCTTTTTATGAACATTTAGGAACGAAATGAATTAAAACCTTAGAAATTCTAATTCATATGGTCTTCATATACAATGGGACAACTCATATATGCGAAGGTGGTCAATCCTTTAATGCGCTCGTTGCAATTTATTTAACCATCAGTACATTTGATTACACCTTAGATTTCATATGCTCGATGCTTCGACATCTATCGGTGCTATATTAAAGGCCTTGGCTGTCTTGGCCTAGTTGGTATACTGTTACACACCATGTGCCCTCCTTGCAGCATTTACCTTGGGATTGGTTTCCCTCATCAATGGTTCCGGTCACTTAGAGTGATCATTCGGTTCTTGAGGGTTTTGACATTTACCCTTTGGCGGTTTTGGTCATGTTTATTGTTGTGCTTCTTTGCAAGCCTGTTGGGCTTCGACTATGCTCTATTCCATTGATTGGGAACCTGTTTCGATGGATCTCCTTTCCTGATGTAAGCGCCTGCCTATTCCGTGGCTCTGTTGCTCAACTCCTGGTATGCTTCTGGTTTTATTGGTCAATTGCCTTCAACACTCGGGCAATCAGGGGTTCAGTTTTGGCATCAGGGTGTTCTGGGCGTTTAAATGATGGTAATATTTCATTTACAATAAGTTTATCTAGATACATTAAAGAAGCTTGTGCATATGTCTGAGTTATTGCTAATCACTATTTTTCTTTCTTCCTATGTCTTTGATAATTCTCCTTCCAGGTATCACAACCCTCAGAGGATATTGGGGTCGAGACTCCATTTCAGGGCTTGTCTTCCTAGAGGAAGAACCTACCAAATAACGAGTATTTCAATGATTAAGTTATCTCATATTTAGGGCTTCTATGGCTAGAAGGCTGACTTTCTATATGGCTTGTTCTTTTGTATTAATAGTTTGTATGTTTTCGCTCTCAGCTTATGGAAGCCGGAGTTCCACCATGACACTAGCTTTGCATATAAATTTAAAATGGCTTAGCCATTTCTTATAGTCCTAGTTTGGTCTTTTACACAGTTTTCACATACTTGAGTTTATATAAAAGAATGTATTTGATTTATGTCATTCTCAATCCTTTGTCAAGACTCTCTATTATATCTAGTCTGACGTTATGGACATTTACATGAAATCATGTGTAATTATTTGATGCGTTATGGAATGATGATGATTGTCGAGGTTGTTCAGTCTTTCTCTTTAAAAGTAGAACTCTGTTTTAATCTCAGATTAAATGGTTTTTTCTTCTGCTTTTATCTAGCATTTATATTTATATTGTTTATAACGAAGTTGTATCTATTTTGGCTATGGCTCGAGGTACCTAGAATATTTGGCTTTTAGATACTTTGCTTTTAGTTTTTTAGCATTTATGTACTAAGCCCTACTAATCTTTCGTGGGTATTCCGTCCGCATGGAATCCCTCGGGGAGTGGCGGACTAAATCGATATTCGTGGGAGTCAGTGAGACAACTAGGGTTTAAATTCGAAAATTCATTTTATTGCATGAAGCTTGTTTAGAGATATCCCAATGTTATTTTTGTTTATTGTTTGTATTTAGGTGCTAGACCCTGTAGGGTTTCTTTTATTTCTTTTAGGAACAAAATTTGTACTTCCCTATGCAATTTGTTTGACTACCTGTTAAATTGAAATTTTCACTATGGATAAGATCTAGTAATTTTCTTCAACTAAAATTTGTAAGACAATATATATTTACCCTAGCTTGATACTGAAATTACTTTTTCGTCTAACTTAGGGTTTATGTACACTATCTTTCTAGCTATTTCCTAGGTGATTTAGTGACTTCGACTACCACTTCGGCACTCTCACCTAAGTATATATTTACCCGAGCTTGATACTAAAATTACTTTTTCATTTATCATAGGGTTTATGTACATTGTCTTTCTAGCTATTTTACTGTTATTCTAGATATTTATTGTAATTTAGACATTTACAACAATTTTCATATTCGTTGCAGGGTTTATGTACACTGTCTTTCTAGCTATTTTACTATTATTCTAGATATTTACTGCAATTTAGACATTTACAACCATTTTCATATTTGGTGCAAGCGTTTATGTATATTGTCTTTCTAGCTATTTTACTGTCATTCTAGATATTTACTGTAATTTAGATATTTACAACAATCTTCATATTTGTTGCAAGCGTTTATGTACACTATCTTTCTAGCTATTTTACTGCCATTCTAGATATTTACTATAATTTAGACATTTACGACAATCTTCATATTGGCTGCTAGCTACATTTTGACTGCAATCTACCATCTTACCCTATTCTATCTTAGGTAAAATAAAATGTGATTTTCTCTGATTCTTATTCATGTACTTCCATTTAAAATAGTTTTGCACAGAATTCATTGCCTCTATAAAAGACTATGTTCTAAGGTAATAACCATACTTATTCAATTTCATAGGTTAAAATTTATTAATCTATGCAAGTTGGAAAACTTTAAACAAGATTGTCACTTATTTGATGCTACCTCTTATAATCGAATCCTTTTTGGTCTACAAATAGACCTGCATTGTGTTTACCTCCCTACCATGAGATTTACCATAATAGTAAGTCTCTCCATCCTTTTTGGTCCACACATAGACCTGCACTGTGTTTACCTCCCTACCATGAGATTTACCATAACCGTAGGTCTCCCTCGTGCTATCCTTGTTGGACGGAAATTATTTCTCATTCAAAGACTGAAAGTGTCTCCAGCCATCTGGTCTTAACCAGAGTTGGCTATCACAATTGGCTGATTTCTCAGCACAATGCTTTTCCTCTTTCTCTTGATCTAAGATCACCATCCTCTTGATCATTTTTTTTCTCCATATATAATTGTTTCTTTTAACTAATTAATTAAAAAAACATTATTTTCACAAAAACTGCAAAATAACTTCTCATAACTTAATTTCAAAAACAATTTATATTTTCAGAAAAATTAGTTTGTTTGATTGCAATAAAAAAATATTATTTACAGGGGATATTACACTGGGATCCATGGCTACTTTCAGCAAACCGCCACCCGATTGATGACGCTTAGCTTAATTAACTTGCTTTTGCGTGTTCGAATGTTTTGGGATTTGTAACGACCAAACATTTTACGTAAATAAATTGTTTATTTACCATTATAGGTGAATATAAAACAGAGATTATTATTGAATAATATGGATTGCATAATATATATGTACACAATAACTTTATGTGAAAAGTTATTTTCTTTTCTTGCTTAAAAATAAAAGAAACAGTTGCCAGCATACTAGGGGAAACCCTAACTGCTTTTCTCTTTCCCATAGAAAAGGGGAAAGAGGAAAAGACCCGGGTTGTTAGAGGAACAAACGGGAAGAAAAGAGAAGGCACTGAAGCAGAAGAGAAGGGGTGCTACATCTGGTGAGGACCAGATAGCACAGGCACAAGTGTGCTTTAGATTGCTGAGGGCTGTGGCCGGTAAGAGAGCTTGGGGGAGAGATTCAGTTCGGATGACTGATCTCGTGGCTGGGAGGATAGCAAGCATCAAATAACCTTCTACATTCTATAGAAGCGCAGAGGATCGAGAACGAGGAAATACAGGTAAGTATAGTTGATACTCAGTATTACTGGAAACTTTTCCATAAAACCTGAAAGGTTAGACATTATTCTGTATTTCTGAGAATTCAATTATAAATTCTGTAAGGTTATTATTAGGTCGTGATTTAGAAACTAGTGCATTACTGAACTGACTCTGGTAATGAATAGTGCATCTGTTTATCTATATAAAAACCAGAGAACTAAGAAACTGAACGTTTATACAGTATCATAATTTCTAATGATTTAAATTGTATACAATGAGAGAAACAGTAATTTTATCAAATGCAAGAATAGGAAAAGAACTGTTCCTAATTGTCATTGACTGAGTGCGAAAACAGGGACATAACCATTCATAACCATATCACATAGATAACTCAGAAAATAGTAAATGATACTCTGTAAAGATGACTCAGGAAGCAGTGACTTATATTCTGCATAAACGATACAAATACCGAACGAAAGAATGCACAGTAGAGTAAAAAGGATGAATTTACATTACTAGAAACATCCTATTCTCAGCTAGAATGTTAAATACTGTACACTATAAAATATGTACACCCATGTCGGTAATGTCATCATAAACCCTATCGGGAGCAACAATTTTATATATTTCAGATGCCAGAACAAACCCTGTAACTAAATCACAATTCAAACGCTGCCATGAAACCGAATGAACATATCAACATTATGAACAAGGGGACTGGCGGAATACATAGGAGGTTACGACCTGGTAGTATGGAGCCCAAGAGCAAAGACGAGTATTACACTGTGAAAAGAATTGAATAACACATTGAACCGTATGAACATACTTTGTAAAGAAGGTCATTAAACGATGAAAACAAGGAAATAAATACAGGAAATTGCGGCCTGTGCGTTCAATAAACATGTATATATATAACCTAATCACGAGAAAGGTCGTCAGCTCATGAAGGAGCAAGACCATCATCGAATGTCAACAGGGCATTCTCATAAATGGAAAACATGTATATATAACCTAACAATGAGAAAAGTCGGCAGCTCATAAAGGAGCAAGACCGCCATCGAAGATCAACCGAGCATTTTCATAAATCCAAATAAACATATATATATAATCATGGAGAGAATCGGTGGCTCGTAGGAGAGCAATACCGCATTACCAATAGAACATTAACATGTAAATTAGTTGCAAATGTATTAAGTACAGTAATCATACGATGACATGTTCGGCAACTCGGGTCAAACCCTGAACCCATAACAAATAAACTGTAGCCAAATGACACCAAATCATTACAGACTCGTGTAAATACAATAGAAGACAAGGACTAATCGAGTGTTGAACTCGATTCCATAGCTAATGAAATTCCTCAGACAATTTCAGAGGATTCGGTAGCCGTAAGCAAAAGGCATATGTAAATTATATCCAATCAGTACAAGCTGCGGTAAAAATGCCATCCGGCATCCTTGGGTTAACCCTCCAGGGCCAAGGTCAAAACATCGAGCAAGAAGAGGTACTCTGTCTGAGAAAATTCATTTACGCCAAGCCATAAAACAGTAATCGACAATACCCTTACAGAAGAAGAGCGCCAATAAGCATGACTCATAGATGAGAACAACTAACAAATTCCTACGAATGTAGAGCACTTACCTGTAAGATGAACGTTGGCAGCAGAAACCCTGTAGCCACCTTGTCGCCGCGGGTCTCGATAGACGGTATCCCTGTTCCAAGCCAGCATTCAAATTGGGCAGTTATTCACATTTATAAATTACGATGGGAAATAAAACCAGTACAGTAAATGCGTTAGAGGTGAAGGGTATTACCTGATGGCCGAATGGAGACTAGAATGGAAGCCGGTAATGGCGCCACCTTCCACAGAATCCATGACTGCAACGCAACAGAAGACGCTGACGGGGTGAACCAGACTAAGGCCAAGTCATTGGAACCAGAGTATGGAGGCGACACCAGCAGGAGAAGTTGCTCATCGATCTGGAGGGAGCAGGGTTGCAAATAACGCAAGGATGAACAAATGAAACCCTAAGTACCCCTGCTATCGAGGTAACTCAATACACACCATCTGATTATCAGGCTCCATCCTAGCCGTCTAAACTCTGTGGAAATCCCGAGGAGGCTGCGGTGGAGCTGTGGCATTTAATCCAACAGCTACCAAACCAAAAGATCAGCGAAGCAGATCGGGAGTGCAGATCGAGGAGAAAGTTGTCCAGCTCAGAGCCATAGCGAATGCCGCCAAAACCTAAGAATTACGAATGCATTTATGTATCGTGTGTTGAGTGAATAATGAACCAAGGACAACCAAACTTTCACGTTTCCGCCAATACATAAATCCGGATTATTTCATTAATAACTTTACCATCATTCACCTTAGAAAGGAAGGAGTTACCATTTAGGTACATAGGTTAAATAATTTTTTTTTTTTTTTTTTATGTATTGTTTAATGTGTAGAGGGTTATGACATATGGTATCAGAGCCCAGACACAACATTGTGGCCTCTGGGTAAGACAATAATGAGTGGACACTGTAGTAATTGGATTAACAAATAGTCATTTTCATTATTACCCTTGAATGTTTTTTTTTTACAGGATCAGATTCTAAGAACAAAAGACATGAGGAGGGCAGAGAATACACCGCGACGACCTGTAATGGGGCAGGGCGTGCCCGGCTCAGAAAATAACCCAGAATTGTGGGTACAACTTGGAGAAGAAGCCCGAATCACAAATCAAGCCATTCTGGAGACAGTACAGGAGCTGAAAAATGAGATGGCACGACTACGAGAAGATAATGCCCGATTAACGATGGAACAAGAAAGAATTTTGAAAAGTTTGTCCGACAGACAAAATCAACTACCAGTTAATCCTAGTGCGGAACAACAAAGAATGTCTGAAGAGCAGAACCATCACATACCCCCCGAAGGATCGGAGGAGTAGGAGGAACGCTCCGACAATGCATTTGAACAGCAAACCTCGAAAAGACAAAGGGTAGAATTACAAGGGGAATTCCGCAAGATTAAGCCACCATATTTTGACGGAGAACAAGAGGAAGCAACTGAAGCATGGTTAATCAATATGAATAAGTATTTTCAGCTTTATGAATACGACCACAATCTTAAAGCACGACTGGCTATTTTTCAATTACAAGGAAAGGCCACCTTATGGTGGGAGGAGGTGAAGATCGTAAAAGGGGTTTCCGAGCAAAACATAACATGGGACAATTTTCAAAGGTTCTTTAAAGAGAGGTATTTAACCGAACGCTTCTATGATGAAAAAGACAGAGAATTCCATGATCTGCGATTGGGGCAGCAGACTATAGATGAATTCATCACCCATTTTACTTCCCTACTCCGCTACGTGCCATATATAAGAGAGGAAAAAGCAAAAGTGCAGCAATTCGTTAGCAGTTTACCCCCATATATGCAGGAAAGGATTGAATTTGACAATCCAAAATCAATGGATGAAGTAATCTACAAGGCTAGAATCTGCTATCAGCAAGGTAAACAGAAAGGGGAAACTGCTAGCAGGAAATGGAATGAGAAGAAGGGTTTTAAGACAGTTGGAAACAACAAAGGAAATCGCAGCAATGGAAATAAAGGAATTGGCAAAGGAACAAACAACAGATTTGCAACAAGAACTGCATCTAAGTTTAGATCTGCAAATGAGTCCAAAGCCAGTGAACAGCAAATTAGATTGGACAATGAAGGGACAGCAAGGCCCCCTGTGCAGTGCTGGGGTTGTGGGCGACCCCACTACATTAAAAATTGCCCACAGCGAAAAGGGACTAAACAGTTATCCCAAATTCACGAAGCCTCAACCGTTGGCGAAGTTGGTCGAAGCGTACCCAGAATCAATGCGGCTTTGGAAGACCGACAGGCGGAATATCAGCCAACCATGGTCGAGTTCGAAGGTAAAATCTCAAACCTTACCATATCTGTTTTAATTGATCCCGGGGCCACGCTAAGCTATGTGAACCCAAAAGTAGTGGAACGTTGTAATTTACAATCTGTTAAATTTAAAAACCCATGGCTAGTGCAATTAGCTACCGGAGCCAAGCGACGGGTAACAGCCAAGATCAACGATTGCTCTTTTACTATAGCAGACCAGCCAAGCTGACCTGAACATACTCCCTCTGGGTTCCTATGATATTCTAATCGGTATGGACTGGTTGGAGAAACACTGGTCATTAGTTGATTGCAAAACCAAAATTATTTATTACAGAGATCAACAAGGAAACAGAAAAGAAATGCAGGGAATCAAGCGACCAGTGCAGGTCCGGCCGATAACTGCAAACCAATTGGTAAAATGTGTACGGAAAGGTTGTCAAGTGTACACCATCCAAGTGGGTTATGCAAATTCTAAGGATAAATCAGCATCTTTGAATAATATTCCTGTAATACAAGAATTTACAGATGTGTTTCCGGAGGAGATTCCAGGACTACCACCGCGAAGAAACATAGATTTTACTATAGAGTTGGTACCAGGGGCCGCACCAGTGTCACGAGCACCCTACAGAATGAGTGTACCTGAGTTGACAGAATTAAAAATGCAGTTGCAAGAATTACTAGACAAGAATTACATCCGTCCTAGTGTGTCTCCATGGGGGGCCCTAGTATTATTTGTCAAGAAGAAAGATGGCACCCTCCAGATGTGCATCGATTACAGACAATTGAATAAGTTGACCATCAAAAATAAGTATCCTCTTCCACGGATTGATGAATTGTTCGATCAAGTAAAAGGCGCAACAGTGTTCTCTAAGATCGATTTACGATCAGGCTACCACCAGATCATAATTAAAGATGAAGACATTGCAAAAATAGCTTTTAGAACAAGGTATGGACACTATGAATTTGTGGTCTTGCCGTTTGGGCTCACCAACGCCCCGGCAACCTTCATGTGTTTAATGAACGGTATTTTCCATCCTTATTTGGATCAGTTCGTGCTGATATTTATTGATGATATATTAATTTATTCACGCACCATCGAAGAACATCATGAACATCTCTGAATGGTATTACAGACCCTTCGAGAACATCAGTTGTACGCTAAGTTTAGTAAGTGTGACTTCTTCA
>APFE030018255.1:86269-107653 GCA_000404065.3 Pinus taeda
AACCTCTGAGCACCTGTACCAACCTCTGAGTGAGTTGCCATCAAGGACAACACTTGAAACATAATGCCAACACATACTCTGTAAAGAAGGTCATTAAACGATGAAAACAAGGAAATAAATATAGGAAATTGCGGCCTGTGCGTTCAATAAACATGTATATATATAACCTAATCACAAGAAAGGTCGTCAGCTCATGAAGGAGAAAGACCATCATCGAATGTCAACAGGGCATTCTCATAAATGGCAAACATGTATATATAACCTAACCATGAGAAAAGTCGGCAGCTCATAAAGGAGCAAGACCGCCATCGAAGATCAACCGAGCATTTTCATAAATCCAAATAAACATATATATATAATCAAGGAGAGAATCGGTGGCTCGTAGGAGAGCAATACCGCATTACCAACAAAACATTAACATGTAAATCAGTTGCAAATGTATTAAGTACAGTAATCATACGATGACATGTTCGGCAACTCGGGTCAAACCCTGAACCCATAACAAATAAACTGTAGCCAAATGACACCAAATCATTACAGACCCGTGTAAATACAATAGAAGACAAGGACTAATCGAGTGTTGAACTCGATTCCATAGCTAATGAAATTCCTCGGACAATTTCAGAGGATTAGGTAGCCGTAAGCAAAAGGCATATGTAAATTATATCCAATCAGTACAAGCTGCGGTAAAAATGCCATCCAGCATCCTTGGGTTAACCCTCTAGGGCCAAGGTCAAAACATCGAGCAAGAAGAGGTACTCTGTCTGAGAAAAATCATTTACGCCAAGCCATAAAACAGTAATCGACAATACCCTTACAGAAGAAGAGCGACAATAAGCATGACTCAGAGATGAGAACAACTAACAAATTCCTACGGATGTAGAGCACTTACCTGTAAGATGAACGTTGGCAGCAGAAACCTTGTAGCCACCTTGCCGCCGCGGGTCTCGACAGACGGTATCCCTGTTCCAAGCCAACATTCAAATTGGGCAGTTATTCACACTTATAAATTACGATGGGAAATAAAACCAGTATAGTAAATGCGTTAGAGGTGAAGGGTATTACCTGATGGCCGAATGGAGACTAGAATGGAAGCCGGTAATGGCGCCACCTTCCACAGAATCCATGACTGCAACGCAACAGAAGACGCTGACGGGGTGAACCAGACTAAGGCCAAGCCATTGGAACCAGAGTATGGAGGCGACACCAGCAGGAGAAGCTGCTCATCGATCTGGAGGGAGCAACGTTGCAAATAACACAAGGATGAACAAATGAAACCCTAAGTACCCCTGCTATCGAGGTAACTCAATACACACCATCAGATTATCAGGCTCCATCCTAGCCGTCTAAACTATGTGGAAATCCCGAGGAGGCTGCGGTGGAGCTGTGGCATTTAATCCAACAGCTACCAAACCAAAAGATCAGCGAAGCAGATCGGGAGTGCAGATCGAGGAGACAGCTGTCCAGCTCAGAGCCATAGCGAATGCCGCCAAAACCTAAGAATTACGGATGCATTTATGTATCGTGTGTTGAGTGAATAATGAACCAAGGACAACCAAAATTTCACGTTTCCGCCAATACATAAATCCGGATTATTTCATTAATAACTTTACCATCATTCACCTTGGAAAGGAAGGAGTTACCGTTTAGGTACATAGGTTAAATAATTTTTTTTTTTTTTTTTTTTTTTTTTTTTTTTTTTTTTTTTTTTATGTATTGTTTAATGTGTAGAGGGTTATGACAGGATTGGATCTTCATTAAAAGAGCTCAAATTTGCAGCCTTTTCTTTACTAGTGGCATATCCATTTGCTACAATTCTGTTATAAAAGAGATTGTTGCTCCCTCTAGTAACTTTTGCCTTTAAAAGAGCGCAGGAAGCCCAGAGACTATCACAATACTAGGGGCTGTAAGCTAATTTTCTCAGAAATTCACATAGCTCTATGATCTAATCTTATTCAAAAATGATTAATTTAATTGAAATATATTTAGAATTTTAAAATAAAAATTAATTTTATTTAATATTAATCTATATAAATGAAACACGCGATTTATAATTAATTTTTAATATATTTCTCCCTTACCTATTAGTTTTTATTAATTTAAAATTATATTATTTATTTATAAAATAAAATGTAATTTAAAATTATATTTTATTTCTAAAATAAAATGTTTGATTTTTCATTATTTCATTTCATAAAATTTTATAATCTATAAATTTGATTTATTTTATTTTTTAATTAATTAACAAAATTATTTATAAAATATCTGGTAGAGAATTTAATTTTTATTTAGTACAATTTATTAACACTTCAAAAAGAATACAATTTTTTTTACATATTTTTACTTTAAAAAAAAAGCATATCAATTTTTTTTTTTTTACATATTTTATTCATTAAAAAAACATATCAAATTTCTTTATAATTTTTTTTATCTTATTGGTAATAAAATTAATTTAAATATATATATATATTTAAAACTTATTATTATTTCTAATTTAAAAAAATATTTTTAAACATATGGTTGTTTTTTTAATTATTATTAGAAGTTAAAAATAAGTTAATTTTTTAAATTTTAATTTGAATATATTTTTTTGATATTAAATTATTATTATTTAAATTAATTAATTTTTTTTCATTGAAATTTATTAAAATCTGTAATATAATTTCAATATTTTTGTTGTTTAAAATATATTTCTAAATGCATAAATAGATTTATTCCACTGAAAAATCTATGGGGCACTAGAATTATGCATATTAAACTATTTAAACTTAAGTTTTAAAAATCTCTATCAAATTTTGATTAAAATTAATCAGAATTTTTATTCTTATTAAAATTAATCAGAAAAAAAATATCGTGAAAAAAGTCATTTAGTTTAAATTAAATTACTCCTAAATAAAATATTCTAAAAAAACTCTTTACCATAAAACACTTAAATTTTATATAATACACCACTTACCTATTTTATAATTTTTTTTTTTATAAATGATACTATATTAAATAATGATTACATTACACTGACTCACCCACAGTGATTCCAGTGAAGATGCCTCACTTGGGTCTTTGAATAAAATGGAATTGTCTATAGTGTGACTTTTTGGTCGTGTGGAAAAATTTGAGGTGAAATCTTGATTTGTGTTATTTAAACTGGTTTTTTGACTAAGTATATGAATTCAGCACTGTAAAAATCCCTAGGCACTTCAAATGTGCGGGGTTACCCATCAAACTTGTAATTTCAATAAATTCCTACTAGATTTTAAAGATATTAAATAAAAAAAACCTACCCAAAAAACTTCCAAAAAATCAGACTAGAAACTAATTTCAATAAATTCCTACACAATTTTGAAAAAAATAAATAAATAAACCTAAAAAAAACTTCCAAATAATTAAAAAAAAAAAACAAAAAACAAAAAACAACTCCGAATAAATTTACCAAAAATGTGAATGCAACAATGCAACATATGAACATATGAATAAGGAGATTGACGATTCCCATTCAGAACTGGTAGAACTTTCAAACTGAAACTTTTGACGCCGAAAGATTCGTGGAGGTTTCTTGGTGTTGCTGCCACGTCGTGTGGTCAGTCAACTATACGCAGTAACCAAAATGATTTTGACATGTCTCACCGCCCTCACCCGCGGAAAACAGAAATATTCGCTAGTGTGAGTGGTCGGTGTATATAAATTCTAAAACACATGCTCTGACGTTCTCTCAGGTAGCAGTCAAAGGCGCGTATATCCAGTCCATGTATGATGTATGTATCACAGGCTTCATCTCATTCCACAGCAGAATATATAACAAAGCAGGGGCAAACTTCACCCCACTTTCCAGTCGTTTTAGCGAGAGTTTTCTGTAACTAGTTGTTATTCAATTAGCTGGAAAGTCGAAACTGCAATTGATTCAGCAATTTGAATAATGTATATATTAAACTCTGCAATTCTATCAATTACCGGATTCCAGCTAACCGAAGGCTTTGTAGTTGTTCCATAGTGTACGCCTATAAAAGAGCACTAGTGCATTTGATTAGTAATCCCCAGGTTTTTGCTTTCCTAGTCCGGAATGCACTCAGACGGAGAAGACACTGCATCGATACAGCACCCATCTGAAGCAGACTTAGATTTGCAAGACACTGATGATCTTCAAGAAATAGTATGGCGAGATGTGGATCAAATGAATAAAGTTACTACCCGAGAAAGCCAAGTAGTCGCAGAACAGTTACGCAGGAAACGAATGAAATATTTGTGTACACAACTGAAGTCTCTCTTGCCCGCCACTCCTTCCAAGGTAATCAATTAGGCATAGTCTAAAGAGGCCATTTTTTTGGCTTTTTCGCTTGAATTTATTTTGGTAATATGATTGATTCGAGGTAATCGTTTATATGCCTAAATTATATATTTAGTTTCTTCTTACAGATTGACAGATGTGGATTATACGAGGAAGCCATCAATTACATCAGAAAGCTTGAGGAAGATCTCAGTCGACTGCAGAGAAAAAGAGACCATCTGCTGGGGATCCAACGTGGTAAAACACCAAATGAAAACATAGAGCATAAAGTGACTGTGGAAATTTATGACAGGGAAGCAATCATTAGTATTACTAGCCAAAGAAGGCCGAGATATATGTGGAGGATTTTGGAGGAGCTTAAAAAGCATGGTCTAGATGTGGAGACCTCGCAGCTTTTTACAGGAGAATCTTTTGTGCTTCTATACTTTCATGCCAATTTTAGAGATGATATTTCTCAGGATCCTCTTCAGATCCGGACTTCTTTAGAATGGCAGCTTAAATTAACATATTAGATTCTTACATCCCATTCTTGGGGTGAAATTCGGACCGTTGCAGATTGCTCTGCTATAATGGCATTTGCCCATAACTGTCATGCCATGACTACTGCACATTACTTATCATTTCACGTCATGTCTCTCTGATGGTGTTCTTATTTCTGAGAATGATGAGTAATACTTTTTCTACAAAGCTTGATGACAGCAAGTAACTACAGTTAGATTCAAAATCATTATGTGCTTCAAGAATCTCCGGAATCCAATCTGAAAGGAAGACCTGGATTGTATATTTATAAAGGCAAGCTCTAAACAGACCTAATTTCTCTTCATCTAAGAATTGCTTGATTGTTATTTCGCTGGGCAGTTGTTTGATTAGTGAGTGTGGACACACTTTTAAGCTGAAATACAAAATTTTTGCGATCAACTCACTTTGAAAAATGGGCATATATCTATAAAATGAAGCAGGAATTTTTTGTTTTTCAGACAAGGCATTTTTTGAGCATACATAGTCTTGTCCAAGAAAACCTCTGAGAACTAAACCTCCCCTTTAACCACTCAACCCTTGAAACTAAAAATTAAGAATGCTGTGGATTAAAAATGCTGTGGATGTTTGCCGACACGTTAGGCGGAGAATCTGTAAACCACCCTTTTGGGAAAGTGACAGTGAAGGATCTCGTATCCACGGTGGAGACTAGGTTGATTCCGTTGTAGATATTTTTCAACGCGTTCCACGGAGAATCTGTTACTTCCGGTGTAGATGTTTACCGACGCATTAGACTATCCGTTAATACGGGCGCTAATAACCGGACTGAAAGCAATTTTCCTATGAATTTGTGCATTAATCAACGGAGTGCACGTTGCAAAGCGAATTTTCTATGAATTTTAAAACATCTGCAGCAGGGAGAGAATATAGCCATAGAACTTAGATTAAATATTATTGTTATTCGAGTTACTTAAGATTGGAAGTCTTGGCATTGTCGAAATTACTCCAAAGTATTACTAATTTATCCTAATTAAAAAATAAAAGTGGGTTGAAATTATTAACTAATAGGATAACACACGTTTCATTAAATTTGGAAGTAGTAAGTATATCTAGAATTATTTAAAATTTTAATTAGATTAAGTATTTTCAAAATGAGGAATTACAAAGTTATTTAGTTAATTGATTTTAATCTAGATATTCATCATCTTTTTTGGAAAAATTATTATGATAAATTTTATAAAATAAATTTATATAAACTTGCTAAAGCAAATCTTTCACAACTTAATCTTGCATTCTTTACTTTATCTATTTTAATATTTTTATGGTTTCTATTAAAAGCTAAGTTTGTTAAGATTATTTTATGAAAAGAATGTTGTGTATGTTACTATTATTAACCCATTTAATTATGATATGATATAGTAAATATCATGAAATGTTAAGTTACGATTATTATTAAGACAAGGATGGCATTGTTTAAAAGTTTATCACCTTTCCAACACTAGTATTATGGTTGAAGATTAAAAAAACTCTCTTAAACATCAACCTTCTTGATCTTTTAACTAAACAAAATATGATGATCTTGAAACACTTTATTTTAATGCTTTTTGGGCATAACAATAAAATTCAAAATAATTTTGAGTAATATATATATATTTTTAAATTAGAGTGCAACAAAATAGAAAATCTGATTTATATAAATCATAAAAAGGAATATTAAGGAAAACTCACTTCAAACATTGTTGCAAGTGTCTAGCATTTATTCATTAAGTATTTAAATGGTTTATATTAAATAGAATACTAATTGGATACTCCACTATTGTTTTAATTGACCAAGTTTAGAAGATGTTTTTAAGTGGATTATTGAAATTGATTATGCATATTTGATATGTTGAGAAGTCGTGTTGGTCAAATAAAGCTTTGAAAACTTAAATATTTTATGGAAGTGTCATGTAATTTGTATCAACAAGTGAATACATTGAAATACTAAATAATATAAAACTCCTCAAAAAATAATATGAAGAGAATATTTGATATACACCCAATATTGAAAAGTGTGTATGAATGTATATTAATAGATCCTTTTATCCGAACTTAAAGAGGAACACAAAAAATTATAGATATAATCATAAACATAGAGATGCAACAGAAAAACACTTCATTTCATTAATAGAAAAATATTGAACTATGCTTACAAACATAATGGAAATAAGATGGCTCGGGTGATGATAGTTTATCTCTAAGAAGAGATGTGGCGGCTACATGCCTTTTGAATTGAGTTACAATGAGGCTTGAGGCCCTTTTTATTATTGAACAATAAGGGAAAACAGTAAACAACCAAAACCTTAACCCAAGGAGATGTAACACTAATAGTTTATGGGTCCTGTTGGGGTAAGTTGGGTAGCCAATTTCCCAGGGTCATCACTTGGTCATATTATCTTTGTTTGACATGTATGATACCTAATTGAAAATATCTCTCTAAGGAATACAACTGCTGATGTGATTATTATAGCAATAGTTGGATGAATTTTGCCAAAAAAACGTCATTTATGGCCTTAAAACGGATCTAGAAGTTCAGGACTTGAAAACCTACAAAAAATAGTAAATTATGCTACAATTAAGGAAACAAATGAAACTGACTGGGGGGTCTAGGTGGAATAGGCGGGTGGCCACCAATATCCACCTTGATCATTCCTCCCCACTTAGAAAGCAATGGTCCCCGTTGTGTGCAAAGCCTCCATGAGGTCAAGAAATTTCTGTTGAACCTGGTCCCTAGTGAACCACTTGCCCTGGTGATGGAGTTGGCCTGATCTGACAACTCGACATAGTTGTGTCCTCTATTGTCGAGTGTTCTTGAATTGTGTGTCCATGATCTGATCATTTATGGTATGTTCCATAGAGTCTGAGTTGAGCTATGTTGGTGTGAGTTGTTTTGCAATGTCAGATGTGTCCAACAATGGTGGGAAGTATGGCTGAAGGCAGTCTACATTGAACACTGGGTGTAGACCAAGGAACGGTGGGATTTCGAGCTCGAAGGCATTTCCAACGATGACCTTGGCGATGTTGTATGGCCCATATCAAAGCAGGTGAAGGTTGTAATTAGGTCCAGAAATGCTACTCTTTCAGCAAATGAAGCCAAATCTTGTCACCCACCTGGAACTTCTGCGACACTCAATGCTGGTCATGGCATTACTTGTACTTAGCATTAGATCTCTCCAATATATCATGGACCTGTTGGCGGATGTGTTGAATGCGCTCAATGAAGTTGTTAACCATTTCAACTTCAGATTACACATGAGCTGAATCTACCCGAGTGGCTGCAAATGGTATGGCCACATCAAAGGGGCATAATGGCTGAAATCCTGGCCTTACCTGAAAGGGGTTGTGGCCTGTTGATATGTGGAGAGCTCTATTATAGTTGTGTTGGACATAGGGGAGACTTTCATCCCATGTTTGTGGATGCTTCGAGTTATACATGCGTAGAATGTGTACGACCATCTGTTGACAACCTTTGTTTGGCCATCAGTTTGGGGATGGAAATTCGTGGACTTAGTGAGTTTTGTATCCAGCATCGACTAGAGATTTGACCAAAATGCACTGAGGAATCTGGTGTCTCGATTTGAGATAATGGACTATGGGATCCCAAATTGTACCTACACTCGCTCAAAGAAGGGCTTAGCAATGGCCTCTACTGTGATACTCTTCTTGCAGGTCATCATGATGGCCATCTTAGAGAATCTGTCAACAACCACAAAAATGCAATTGTTATCGAGCTTAGTAGAAGGAAGGCTTGACATATAATCCATGGAGACAGATTTTCAAGGCCGACTAGGAGTACGTAGAGGAATATACAGGTCTTACTTCTTGATGGTTGGTTTGGCAATGGCACAGGCAGTGCATGATCTAATATACTTCCCAACATCTTGACAAAGTTTCAACTAATAAAAATACTTCTCCAATATTGCCACTATTTTCTCTACTCCGAAATGTCCAACAACCTTACTGTAGTGTGCCTCCGAAGTCATCTTGGCACGCTCACTTGAAGGAGCACATATGTGTCCTAAGTGGCATAATAGTGCATCCTAAAGGTCAAAATTTGGTGTTTTTTCTCTTCCGGGAGTCTCTGGTATATGTTGTCGAATTCTGGATTGCTCTTGTAAATATGCGACCACCCCGATGTCTCGTGCCCACAGGAGTTGAGCATAGTGATTAGCACCATGAACGATGGTTAGCTGAGGCAATCAACGACATTATTGGTGCTTCCCTACTTATACTTAATGTTCAAATGGAACTGTTACAAATAGGTGGACCATTTCTGATGGTGATCATTCTGCAACTCCCTTGTGTATGTATGAACTGTATAGGTCAGTGGTCTATGTGGATGATTGTTTCCTTCCCCAAAATGTAATGCTTCCATTAATGGTAGGCCTGCACAATGGAATACATTTCTTTGTCGTAAGTGGGGTACTTTCGAACTGTGTCTGAAAGTGTCTCACCGTGGTAAGCCACTGGATGTCCATGTTGAGTAATAATTGCGCCAATAGCATAGTTAGAGGCATATGTATCAATCTCAAATGGTTGTTGTAGGCCTGGTAATGTGAGCACTGGTGCATAACATAGGAGATTCTTCAACTCGGAGAACACTTGATGTTGGGTTTCCAACCAAAAGAACTTTTCTTTCACTTTTCCCTTAGCAAATTGAATTAAAGGGTAAGTGATATTAGAGAACCGCATCACGAACCTATGGTAGAAATTAACAAGACCCAAAAAGTTGCAGAGCTCTGTTAGAGTGGTTGGGGTTGGCCAATCCCGAATGACTTGTATCTTGGATCAGTCCACATGTAAACCCTCCTCATTAATGATGTACCCCATATATTGAACTTGGGTCAGGCCAAAGGTGCATTTCTCTAAGTTAGAACACAACTTGTGTTGTCAAAGGGTTTGAAATACCTGTCGAATATGGTGGAGGTGCTCTTCCCAACTCTAGCTAAAGATCAAGATGTCATCTAAATAAACCACCATGAATGGATTGGTGAAGGGCCACAAGATGTTGTCCATTAGTCTCATGAAGGTTGCAAGGATGTTTGTTAATCCAAATGGCATGACCAACCATTCGAAAAAGCCCTCCTTATATTTGAAGGAAGTCTTCCACACATCGGAGGGTTCGATAAGCACCTGGTGATAACCTAACTTCAAGTCAATCTTGCTAAAATATTTGGCCCCCTTGAGCTGGTCTAGAAGGTCATCAATCTGCGGGATTAGGTGCCTATTCCAGTTAATAATCTTGTTCAGTGCCCGATAGTCAATACAGAGCCTCCAAGTCCCATCCTTCTTCTATACCAATACAATCAGGCTACCACAGGGTGATGAGATTGGCCTGATGTGCCCTTTTTGCAGTAGTTCTTGAATCTACCTCTTGATATCATCATTCTCCACAACAGAACATCAATAGATCAGTCCATTGGGCAGTGGCGCACACAGGGTCAGATCAATGGAGTGCTTGACCTGAAAGTGCAAAGGTACCCTTGTGGGTGAGGCAAAAATGTCCTTATACTCCTCCATGACCTTGTCCATCTGTTGCTGCTATGTAGAGGAGCCCTTCCTAGAAGCCATGGCCAAAACATTCTTCTTGCCTTAGGGGCGAATCATAAGGAAAACAAATTTCGTAGTTTGGTAAATGATCTTACTGCATTGCTTTGCAATGATCAAAGAGATGGTAGTAAGTGGGGCTGCCTTTAGTATCTTGTACAACTTATTAGCCAAAGTAATAATAACAAAGTGAGGTCTAGACTCATATACAACATGTCGCTTCCACAAGTGTGGTTGTCCTAAAATTACATCAGAAGCTTCAAAATGAGCAACGTCACACAGTACCTCATCCGTGAAGGGTTGTTTGTTGTAGGGAAGGTGGCACTGATGGCTGACGTGAAGATCCTATCCTTAGTGAAGCCACCCAATGGTGTATAGATGTGGATGTGTTGTAGTATTTAGGCACAACCACTTCATGAATTCTACTGAATTGAGGTTCTTTTGGCTCTCCCTGTCAACAATGAACTGTAGTGGAGAACCTTTCACCAACATCTGTGAGTGGAAGAGGCGTTCCTCATCCTTTGGATCTTTCGGATCAATTTTCTGGATATTTGTGGTGGCCACGGTGGCACTGGGCTCCACATCACTGATCTGCTTCCCTTCGTAAGTCCCCTTATCGGGTTCTAATTCATAGTTGGAACCTGCGTATGATTCAGAAGCCTTCAATTCGACCACCACCGATTGCTTGGCCCGACACTCACTTGTATGTGAGTGGATCCCTTATGGAACTCACACCATTTTTCATGTCCTTCTTCGTCTTCATGGTGTTGTTCTTTGCTTGCGGCTTCAATGGGTTGTCCTCCTTGGCTTGGTCCCTTGTCTTGTTGTTTGGGGGCGCCTTTTCCTTGACTTGGATTCACAAATTCAAAGTCCTGCTTCTTATGTTTAAACTTTTCCTCAATCTTTATAGCGTACCAATACGTTGTGCCGAGCGAGGAAATGTCCAAGAACTCCATCTCATCATAAATGTACTTGTGTAGACAGCCGCAGTACTTGAGCACCAAATGCCACTCTATATCCTTGATACCCAGTGTCATGAAAATGGTACATAAAGTATTTGTGAACTCTAGCACATCTTGGTCCATTCACTACCGTAGTGTGGTCCACTTTATGTATTTATCTTCATAGCTCCCGACAGGGTAATACTATTCCTTGATGGCATCTTGAAAATAATTCCAAGTGGGTGGAGATGAAAACAATGAGGGTTCACTCTCGTCCTTTTGTTCACAGTGGGTTTCCCACCAGTCCTTGACATGTGGGGCAGCTTTGAGAAGTGCAAATTTAATCTTTTCCCGATTGGAAAAATCCTGAACTCAAAAATATCCTTCCAATAGATTTAACCATTTATCTACAATGTCTTCATCTATCAGGGCTTCGAATATGGGAATATCAAAGTTAACTTGTACCTTAAAAGGAGTGGTTCCTCCAGAGTGGCTGCTGGATGATGATGCATCACCTGTGGGTAATCGTCAAAGGATATAGGAAAAGTTATCCATCATCGCATCCCTCTGTCGCTTAAGGGTTTCCTTGAGAAACATTTTGAAAGGATCTCCTACCCCCTTGTCTCTTCTTCCATGGAAGGTCATTGGGTTTTGTGAGGCTGATACTGCAATGGTTCAACCAGATCGAGCCTTAACTCCTTATACCCCGACCTCGTTGGGGACATGCAAAGAAAAATAGAGAAAGAGCAAACCGCTCTAATACCACTAATCTAAACTTAAACAACAAAAAAACAACTTACAGATATAATCATAAACACAGAGATGCAGCATAAAAACACTTCTTTTCGATAACAGAAAAATATTGAACTATACTTACAAACAAAATGGAAATAAGATAGCTCGGGTAATGATAGCTTATCTCTGAGAAGAGATGTGGTGGATACATGCCTCTGAACTGAGTTACAATGAGGCTCGAGGGCCTTTTTATTATTGAGCAATAAGGGAAATTCCTAAACAACCAAAACCCTAACCCAAGGAGATGTAACACCAAGAGTTTATGGGCCCCGTTGCGGTTAGTTGGGCAGCCATCTTCCCGAGGTTGTAACTTGGTCATATTATCTTCGTTTGACGCATATGATACCTCATTGGAAAGATCCCTCGAAGGACTACAACTACTAGCAATTGCTCTACGAATTTTTCCAAAAAAACGTCGTTTATGGCCTCAAAATGGCTCCAAAAGTTTAGGACCCGAAAAACTGCCAAAAATAGTAAATTGTGCTACAATTAAGGAAACAGATGAAACTTCCTGGGGTGTCTAGGTGGAATAGGGATTTAGCCACCAATATATACCTAGATCATTCCTCCCTCCTTAGGAAGAAATGGTCCCCATTGTGTGCAGAGCCTCCATGAGGTGAGGAAATTCCTGTTGAACTTGATCCTTAGTGAACCACTTGCCCTGGTGACGAAGTTGGCCTACTTTAACAACTCGATATAGTTGTATCCTATCTTATCAAGTGTCCTTGATTTGTATGTCCATGATCTAATCAATTGCAGCATGTTCCATGCAGTCTAGGTTGAGCTCCATTGGTGTGAGTTGTTCTGCAATGTCAGATATGTCCAACAATAGTGGGAAGTATGGTTGAAGCCAATCTACATTGAACATTGGGTGTAGACCAGCGAATGGTGGGACACTAAGCTTGAAAGAATTGTCACCGATGTCCTTGGTGATGGTGTATGGCCCATATCGGAGTGGGTGAAGCTTATGGTGGGGTCCATCAAGGAGCTCTTTCTACAAATGAAGCCAAACTTTCTCACCTATTGGGAACTTGTGCGACACTCGATGTTGATCATGGTGCTGCTTGTACTTAGCATTATATCTATCCAATCTATCATGCACCCATTGGCAAATGTGTTGAATGTGTTCAATAAAGCTTCTAGCCCTTTCAGCTTCGGACTGCATGTGAGTAGAATCTACCTGAGTGGATGCAAATGGTATGGCCACATCAATGGGGCATAATGGCTGAAATCCCAGCCCTACCTGAAAGGGGTTGTGGCCTGTTGAGCTATGGAGAGCTTTGTTGTAGCTGTTTTAGACATAGGGGAGACTTTCATCCCATCTGCGTGGATGCTTCGAGTTGTACATGCACAGAATGTGTAAGATCATCATGTTGACAACCTCTATTTGGCCACCAATTGGGAGATGTAAAGTCATGGACTTAGTGAGTTTTGTATCCAACATTGACCAGAGACCTTACCAAAATGCACTTAGGAATATATTGTCCTGATTTGAGATAATGTACTATGGTATCCCAAGGTGTACCCACACTCACTCAAAGAAGAGCTTAGTATGGTCTCTGATGTGATACTCTTCTTGCAGGCAGTCATGATGGCCATATTAGAAAATATGTTGACAACCACGAAAACACAATTGTTGTCTTGCTTAGTAGAAGGAAGGCCTGACATATAATCCATGGAGACAGATTCCCAAGGCCGACTAGGAGTAGGTAGAGGAGTATACAAGTCTTGCTTCTTGATGGTTGGTTTGGCAATGATGTAGGCAGTGTAGGATCTAATATACTTCCCAACATCCTGACAAAGTTTCAGCCAATAAAAATACTTCTACAATACCGCAATTGTTTTCTCTACCCCAAAATTTCTAGTGACCCAGCTGTAGTGCACCTCCCAAATCATCTTGGCACGTTCACTTGAAGGAACACATATGTGTCCCAAGTGACATAACAGTGCATCCGGAAGGTGAAAATTTGGAGTTTTCTTCCCTTCTAGGAGTGCCTTGTATATGCTTTCGAATTCTAGATCACTCTTGTAAAGATATGGCCACCTCGATGTCTCGTGCCCACAATAATCGAGCACAGTGCTTATCGCCATGACTGGTGGTCGATTGAGGCAATCAACGACATTATTAGTGATGCCCTTCTTATACTTAATGTTCAAATGGAACTATTGTAGATAAGTGGACCATTTCTTATGGCAATCATTCTCCATCTTCCCTTGTGTCTTTTTGAACTGTAGTAGCTCATGGTCTATGTGGATGATTGTTCCTTCCCCAGAATGTAATGCTATGATTGACAACAGACCTGCACAATGGAATACACTTCTTTGTCGTAAGTGGGGTACTTTCAAACTGTGTATGAAAGTGTCTCATTCTGGTAAGCCACTGGATGCCCATGTTGAGTAAGAACTCAACCTATATCATAGTCGGAGGCATCTGTCTCAATCTCAAATAGTTATTGCAGGTCTGGTAATGTGAGCACTGGTGCAGAACACGAGTGATTCTTCAACTCAGATAATAGTTATTGTTTGGTTTCTGACAAAAAGAAATTTTCTTTCACTCTACCCTTGGTGATCCAGGTGGATATTGGTGGCCACCCGCCAATTCCACTTGGACCCCCACCGTTGTTTCTTTCAGTTTTTCAGTTTCCTTAATTGTAGCACAATTTACTATTTTTAGCAATTTTTCAGGTCCTAAACTTCCGGAGTTGTTTTAAGGCCCTAAACAACTTTTTTTGGAAATCTACCACCATCGATATTTTATCTAAAACCATATTTTCTATCGTAGTCCTCGGAGTGATCTTTCCAATGGGTTATCATGCGCATCAAACAGAGATAATATGACTAAGTCGCGACCTCGGGAAGTTGGTTGTCCAACTCACCCCAACGAGGCCCATAAACTCTTGGTGTTACATCTCCTCGGGTTAGGGTTTTGGTTGTTTAGGGTTTGCTCTTATTGTTCAGTAATAAAAAGGCTCTTGAGCCTCATTGTAATGCAGTTTAGAGGCATGTAGCCACCATGTCTCTTCTCAGAGATAAGCTACCGTCACCCGAGCTAGTCTTATTTTCATTCTGTTTATAAGCATATTTTAGTATTTGATATTAATGAAATGAAGTGTTATTTCTACTGCATCTTTGTATTTATGGTTATATCTATAATTTGTTACATTCCTGTTTAAATCTAGACCAATGGTATCAAAGCGGTCTGCTCTTTCTCTTTTTTCTTTGCATGTCCCCAATGAGGTTGGGATATAAGGAGTTAGGGCTTGAACTGAACGAACCTTTGGAAAACCAGCCTCGCAAATCTCGATGGCCTCCAATGGTGGATGAAAATAAAGACTAGGGGGCAGGAGATCCTATCAAAATATTTCTTGAGGAAGCCCTCAAGTGACAAAGGAATGCGATGACGGACAACTTTTCCCAGATCCTTTAGCAGCTACCCAAGGGTGATGCATCTACTTCCAGCAGCTACTCTGGAAGTGCCACACCCTTTAAGGTACAAGTTAACTTTGACATTCCCATATTTGAGGGTCAAATAGATGCAGTAATGTAGATAAATGGTTAACTCTGCTAGAAGGATATTTTTCCATTCACGATTTTTCCAGCTGGGAAAAGATCACCTTTGCACTTCTCAAAGCAACCCCCCACATCAAGGACTAGAAGGATGAAAGTACGAACTCATTGTTTTTAGCCGCACTCGCTTGGAACTTGTTCCGGGATGCCATCAAGGAGCAGTACTACCTTGTCAAGAGCTATGAGGACAAATACGTGAAGTGGACAACTCTGTGACAGGGAAGGGACCAAGATGCGTCGGAGTTTACCAATGTTTTTCATACCCTTCACACGAAGTTGGGTATCAAGGATTCTGAGAAGTATTTGGTTCTCAAGTGCCTCAGTTTCCTGCACAGGTACATCCAAGACAAGATGGAATTCCTGGACATCTCCTCACTCGGCACGACATATCGATATGTGATCAAGATCGAGCAAAGGTTTAAACAGAAGTAGCAAGACTTTGGCTCTACGAATCCGAAGCAAGGGAAAGGCACCCCCAAACCACAGAAAAAAGGATAAAGCCAAGGCGGGGCGGCCCAGGACAACCCGCCAAAGCTGCAATCAAAGAAAAACACCGTGAAGCTGAAGAAGTACGCAGGAAAATGGTGTGAGTTCTATAAGAGCTTCACTCACAACACAAGTGAGTGTCGGGCCAAGCAATCACTGGCGGCCGAGCTAAAGGCTTTGGAATTAGATGCATGTTACGACTCGAAGCCAAAACTCGACAAAGGGAATGACAAAGGGAAGTAGATTATCGATGCAGATCCCAACACCACCATTGCCACCACGAAGATTTAGAAGGAGGAATCTGAAGATCTAGAGGAGGAGGAGCGCCTCTTCCACTCCTAGATGTGGGTAAAGGGTTCCCCGCTACAGTTCATTATCGAAAGCGAGAGCCAAAAGAACCTCATTTCAGTAGAGGTCATGAAGCAACTAGGCTTATCGACCATAGAACATCCTCAACCATACACCATCGGGTGGCTTCACCAATGACAACACCTTCACGTGAGCACACCAGTTACACCATCGGGTGGCTTCACCAATGACAACACCTTCACGTGAGCCAGTTGTGTCGATTTCCATACAACATCAAGCCCTCCATGGATGAGGTATTATGTGATGTTGCTCCCCTTTATGTTTGTGATGTATTATTAGGCCAACCATACCTATGGAAGCAACATGTTGTGTATGATTCAAGGCCTCATGTTGTTATTGTTACTTTGGAAAAATAAGTTGTACAAGATACGAAGGTAGCACTGCTTACAACCATCTCTTTGGTTACTGCAAATGATGCAGTAAGCTCATTTCCAAAATTGAAAAATTTGTTTTCCTGATGATACCCCCTTAGGGAAAGAAGAAGATGGTGGCCACGACCTCCAGACAGAGCCCCTCTAAATGGCAACAATAGGTGGACAAGGTCGTGGAAGAGTATGAGGAAATCTTCACCTCCCCCACAGGGGTGCCTCTGCACTGTCAGGTCAAGCACTCCATTGATCTAACCCCAGGTGTGTCACTACCCAATGGACCAATCTATCGATGCTCCATTCTGGAGAACAACGAAATCAAGAGATAGATTCAAGAGCTACTACAGAAAGGCACATCCATCCGAGTTCATCGCCCTATGGGAGCCCGATTGTGTTGGTACAGAAAAAGGATGGGACTTGGAGACTCTGCATTGACTAGTGGGCGCTGACCAAGATCACTATCTGGAATAGGTACTCGATCCCATGGATTGATGACCTTCTGGACCAATTAAAGGGGGCGGGGGAATATTTCAGCAAGATCGACTTGAAGTCTGGCTATCACTAGGTACCAATCAAGCCCTCCAATGTGTGGAATATTGCCTTCAAAGCCAAGGAGAGCCTTTTCGAATGGTTGGTTATGCCTTTTCGGTTGACGAATGCTCCTACAACCTTCATGAGGCTAATGGATGACATCTTGTGGCCATTCACCAACTCATTTATAATGGTATACTCAGATGACATCTTGATCTTTAGCGAGAGTTGGGAAGAGCACCTCCACCACATCTGACAGGTTCTCCAAACACTAGGGAAACATAAGCTATGTGCCAATTTGGAGAAATGCATTTTTGGCATGAACCAGGTTCAATATCTGGGATACATTATTGATGAATGAGGGGTGCATGTGGATCCAACTAAGATCCAAGTCATTCGGGATTGGCTAGCCCCAACCACTTTGACAGAGCTCCATAGCTTTCTGGGTCTTGCCGATTTCTACCACAGGTTCGTGTTGGGATTATCTCATACCACTTGGCCCTTGAGTCAAGTCACCAAGGGAGGAGCGAAAGCAAAATCCTTTTGGTTTGAATCTCGAAAGAAAGCATCTGCAGAGTTGAAACATCGCCTATGCTCTGCACCAGTGCTCACTTTACCAAACTTGCAATAGCTATTTGAGATCGAGACAGATGCCTCTAACTATGCTATTGGGGCAGTCCTTACTCAACAGGGGCACCTAGTGGCATATCAAAGTGAGACACTTTCAGACATAGTCCGGAAGTATCCCACTTATGATAAAGAGATGTATTATTGCACTGCCTGTGCCATTTCCAGACCAACCATCAAGAAGCAAGGCCTTTATACTCCGCTGCTTACCCCTAGTCGACCTTGGAAATCCATCTCCATGGATTACATGCCGGCCCTTCCTTCTAATAAGCATGGCAACGACTGTGTTTTTGTGGTCGTCGATAGATTCTCGAAGATGGCCATTCTAGTGGCTTGCAAGAAGAATATCACAATAGAAGCCACTACTAAACTCTTCTTTGAACGAGGGAGGGTACACTTTGGGATCCCACAGTCTATCATCTGAAATCAGGACAGCAGGTTCCTTAGTACATTTTGGTCTAATCTCTGGTCGATGCTGGACACCAAGCTCACTAAGTCCACAGCTTTCCATCCCCAAACTGATAGCCAGACAAAGGTCGTCAACAGGATGATCATACACATTCTGTCATGTACAACTCAAATCATACATGCACATGGGATGAGGGTCTTCCCTATGTCTAGCACAATTATAACCGGACTCTCTACAACTCAACTGGTCATATCCCTTTTCAGGTGGGCTTGGAATTCTAGCCACTATGTCCCATTGATGTGGCCATACCATTTGCAGCTACTCAGGCATATTCGGCTCATGTCCAGTTGAAAGCCGACAAGGCAAACAACTTCATTGAGCACATCCAACATATCTGCCAATAGATCCATGACAGTCTGGAGAAATCAAATGCCAAGTGCAAGCAGTGACATGATCAACATCGGGTGCCACACGAGTTTCGGGTGGGCGACAAAATCTGGTTGCATTTACAGAAGGAATGCCTCACTGGAGCCTATCATAAACTCAGACCACTTACAAAGGTTGTGGATGACAATGCAATTGAGCTCATCATTCCTCCATTCCTTGCCCTGCACCCAATGTTCAATGTGGACCACCTTCGACCATACTTCCCACCATTGTTGGACACATAAGACATTGCAGAACAACTCACACCTACATAGTTAAATTTAGATTGCATGGAGCAAGCCACAACTGATCGAATCATGGACACGTAGATCAAGAACACTCCCCAACAGAAAATCCAACTGTATCGAATTGTCAAAAAAGGCTAACTCCTTCACCAGAGACCAAGTTTAGCAGAAGTTTCTTCATCTCATAGAGGAACTCAACGCAATGGGGACCATTGCTTCCTAAGGGGGGAGGAATGATCTAGGTGGATATTGGTGGCCACCCGCCAATTCCACTTGGATCCCCACCATTGTTTCTTTTAGTCTTTTAGTTTCTTTAATTATAGCACAATTTACTATTTTTAACAGTTTTTCGGGTCCTAAACTTCTAAAGCCGTTAACACCGTGAACTTTCTGAACTATTGGTTTCATATTTATTTTGGTTGCTTTTCTATCTCACCTACACAGGTTGCATTTCTTATTGTATAATACTGGACAAAATCTTTAACATAAATAACATCTCGACACAATTTCAATTAAAATGATACGGAGTTTGGATTTTTTCGAAATTTGGAGATATAATTTTTTACGAACCTTAAAACACAAATTATGCAAGCAACCTAAATGTATAATTTTAGTTAACTCTGCCAAACAAAGTTAAAAGGAACTAACCTTTAAAAAGAATATATTTCCAAATTACAAGAGTGAGTTCCTAAGCATCAAGAGAAACCCAGGATGGAGAATCTAGTCATGGTTCGTTGGAAAAGTGTGTTAATTTTGTTGTGAATATTTTTCCAATTAAAAAAATCATGTTTAAAGCAACTCTCTCTTATGTAATTTTGTCCAAAATTAGACCATAAAACTTATAATAACCCAACCACCTTTTAACCACTAAATCCTTAAACTAAAAATTAAAAATGAAGAAGAATCTGTAAACTACCCTTTTGGGAAAGTGACAGTGAACGACCTCGTATACACGGTGGAGAATAGGTTGATTCCGTGGTAGATATTTTTCTATGAATATCAAAACATGTGCAGCAGTATGCGCATTAATCAACGGAGTGCACGTTGGAAAGCAAATTTTCTATGAATTTTAAAACATCTGCAACACGGAGAGACTATAGCCATAGAACTTAGATTAAATATTATTGTTATTCGAGTTACTTGAGATTGGAAGCCTTGGCATTGTCGAAATTACTCCAAAGTATTACTGATTTATCCTAATTAAAAAATAAATGTTGGTTAAAATTATTAACTAATAGGATAACACACGTTTCATCAAATTTTTGGAAGTAGTAAGTAGATCTAGGATTTAGAATTTTAAAATCTTAATGTAGATAAGTATTTTCAAAAAATGAGGAATTAGAAAGTTATTTAGTTCATTAATTTTAATCTACATATTTATTATTTTTTTGGAAAAAATATTATGATAAATTTTATAAAACAAATTTATATAAATTTGCAAAAGCAAATCTTTCACATTTTAATTTTGGATTCCTTACTTTATCTAATTTAATACTTTTTATAGTTTGTATTAAAAGCTAAGTTTGTTAAGACTATTTTATGAAAAGAATGTTGTGTATGTTACTATTATTAACCCATTTAATTATAATATGATATAGTAAATATCATGAAATGTTAAGTTACAATTATTATTAAGACAAGGATGGCACAATTTAAAATTCTATCACCTTTCCAACATTCCTATTATGGTTGAAGATTAAAAAAACTCTCTTAGACACCAACCTTCTTGATCTTTTAACTAAACAAAATTATGATGATCTTGAAACACTTATTTTAATGCTTTTTTAGCATAAATAAAATTCAAAATAATTTTGAGTAATATATTTTTGCCTTCTGATATACCATATTTGGTCTTACTGGATGATAATAATCATTATCACCATCATCAATACATATTATTGTAGGAAGGAAAAAAAAATAGGATAAAATTAAATGTTGAATGAGAGTAGTAACATAATTTATTTATTATTTATTATTTGTACTTTTGTGTTAAAAACTAAGTTGATTGAGGCTTACTTCGTGAATAATAGATTAATATGCAAGATACATATTAAGTATAAAGTTATTTAATGAGAAATGATTATAGTAATGTGTCCAATATATACGAGCATACATCCATCTTAAGTATAGATGTACTGGGAGGGACCAAATTTCTTCAAGTGCAAACATTTTTTGAGTGCAAAATACAATGTGTTATTTTTCATTGTTGAAATTGTAGCTTTGAATGCTAAATAGAGTATATATAAAACCAAATAAAAATTTTAACCATAAAAAA
>APFE030018255.1:107720-148876 GCA_000404065.3 Pinus taeda
AAATTAGTTAACATAGATCTTCAAATATTTTATTTGAATCTCTATCTCAAATATTTTTGAAAAATATAATATTTAAACATCCAATTCACACACGTTTTTCACTTCTAATTACTTTACGACATTTTCAATTTTTTTAATTATAGCCGATATTATTTTTCTATTTAGAACATTTTTCTTTTTTTCAAAGGGGCAAAGATGGACAAACAAACTTACCCATCCCCTCATATTGGGTTGTCGAATGAGCCTCTCTGCTCAATTACTAATCATTTTAATGATCAAATCAATCATGAATTAGAATAGTAACAAAGTAGTACAATTTGATTATTTTTAAATACAGGAGGAAAGAGAAAGAATTGACTAAACTATTTATTTACAAATGTTTAGTTTGTATTCCTGTAGTGTTTAAAGATATTATATTGAAAACAACATATTAACATTCATCTAAAACTTAGATTCCTTACATTATTTCTATTATCATTTCTATTATATTTATGTATTAAATTTGACTCATGAATAATAGATTTTGTAAAAAAAATCTTACCTCTAAAGTTATTAAACAATATATTAATATTGTTTTTCTTACTATTATTGACCATTTTAAATTGACACTAGCTACTTTTCCTATGTTGAGTACAAATTTATTATACTAGTACAATGTTGGCACCACTTCAAAATCTATAAGAGGAAATATTTTATAAGTCTAGTTGTGTTGTTCAATGATCAAAATATTTTTTTTATAGATTAGAGTGCAACAAGATATAAAATTTGATCTATATCAATCATAATAAGGAATATTAAGGGACACTCACTTCAAACATTATTACAAGTGTCTAGCATTTATTCATTAAGTATTTAAATGATTTATATTAAATAGAATACTAATTAGCTACTCCATTATTGTTTTAATTGACCAAGTTTAGAAGATGGTTTTAAGTGGATTATTGAATTTAATTATGCATATTTGATATGGTGAGAAGTTATATTGGTCAAATAAAGCTTTGAAAACTTAAATATTTTATGGCAGTGTCATGTAATTTGTATCAACACATGATTACATTGAAATATTAAATAATATAAAACTCCTCCAAAAATAATATGAAGAGAATACTTAATATAAAACAAATATTGAAAAGTATGTATGAATGCATATTAATAGATCTTTCAAAAAAGAAAATTATATTCATTAATCATATAAGCCTAATCTTAAGATATTCGCTCAAGTAGATCAAAAACGACTCTACACCATATTTATTTATCTTGGTCTTATTAAAATATTCTTTCTTTGGCATCCATGCCCATACTATGGTATTAATTAGAATAGAGCCAAGTTTTGTGTCATCGGGATTTGGTACCTAATATTTCTCTAAAAAATTTCCATTGTATTTCCATGACATAGGCTTCCACTAATCAACCTTTACATGAAGATTCTCACTTTCATTATCCCTAAATATATTTGAGATGGATTTTCCATCCAAATCATCTCTCTTGCATCCTCATTTCCTGATCTAAGTAGCAACATCTTTCCTTTCTCAACATTAATCATCATATTGAATGTTGGCTTTGGCTTATTGCATTTGGGTCCAACATATATTAGTTCATCTATCACATTATAAAAATCTCCATCCACCATACCTAAGATTACATGGAGTGGATTACGATCAACAGCAAAAATGTGCCTTGTCTTGGGCCATAAATCCCCAGAAGATGAACCACTTCCATCTATTATTCTATGATCATTATAGATTCCATCTAATGTATCAAGAACTCTTTCCCAATACACTACTTTATTTTTCCATTCCTCTGTAAAAATTGGTGAAACCTCATTCCTCATAGTGTCTTTCCACATTTTTATGTATGATGTTATTTCTTCCTTTAGTTCTTTTAAATAGGCATCATTATGTTTGGAAGCTAAGAAAGATGGCTTCCCTATGGGTATTATAGGTCTACCTTCATCATCTATATTACATAACAAACTGGTTCTGACCACTCAATATCTCTAATTGATTCTTTCTGCCTTAGTATTGGAACATCATTGAGTACACGAAATTGGAAGTATTGGACATTAAGATGTCCAACTAGTGCACTTTTTTGCTCCTTGATGTATCCATTAAGGAAAATTTTGAAGTCATAGACCTTATCAATAAGTGTAGGTGGTAACACTCGATTTTCTTCAATTATGCAATATGTATCCATCATTTCAAGTAAAGAGTATATATATTTACTTTTTAGGTTGGAAGACATTCTTCCATAGGTTACATCAATGCCTTCATGAGTGTTCGCTACAGGCAAGAACCTAACCTCAATAGTGATGAAGACACCAAGTGTAGTTAAAAGTGATAGAAACATGAAAAGATAGTGATCTTTATTATCACTCGCTTCATTGTCCAACTATAACAACAAATGTGGAGGAAGAGATTTAAAATCAACATTTTGAATTTTTGATCTTCCATGAAATATAAAATCATCCTTGTACACGTGACATTTTGACTAAATAGAGGTGTCAAGTAATGAATTTGTAAGTGGGTTTCCTGAACTTCCACTCTCATAAAGTAGACCATACATATCAATCTGTGGGTCTTCAAGGTCCCTTAAGCACTTTGCAAGGGATGTAATAGTAAATTGTGATCCCATATGTACAAATGGAAGGGAGAAATGACCAAAACCTTTTGTTTTATACCCATGTGTTAGCATACCTATCAGTGACAAACCTAAATTTGTTCCTACAATAGATTTTATTTAACACATAGCCTTGGGATTGAAGTCTTTGTTTTACCCATTTTATCATGGATAATGCTAAAATACTCCTTTGGAAACTACTCTGACATAATTCTATGGGCATAGTAGCAATATCTTCCACACATAACAATCTTGTTATGTTTGTTCATCCTACCACATGCCTTTTATTCGAACACTTTTGTAGTTGTTAACTTCATCTCTGCTTTCAACACAATACATTCATTACATTTACTGAAGTTGGTGTTCTTTGAAAATTCCACATCTCGAAACTTAGTATTCTAGACCTTGCTCATTGTTAACTATAATATTGATGGGTAATTAAGATTTTGAAGAGCCTTATTGATCTCTTTTAACAAAGAATTTTGTGTATAAGTCGAAGGAAGCAATATTGAAGGGGCACATGTTCCATCTTCTTCAACTTGACATGTTTGGTTTGGTGAAAAATATAAATTATCCATTACAATTTTGTGCAATATTTCTATGGTTGCAACGGTGTGTGCTCGTGCTTTGCATCTGTTGGTGTTACCATGAATATATTTGATTTTTCCATGTTTCAAATAATGTCGGTAGTTATAGAATGTGATTTGAGGAATATTATGTATCATATGGCATTCTTTCTTATAAATAATATTCCCATTAAATCTCATGTCCTTTACATTTCTAGAAATAGGTGGTAGGCCACATCCATGACTCTTTGACATGACTGTGTTTGACATGAGTGAATTCAAGAAAAAATCCCTAATACCATTTTTATTTATTTGTCTCATACCCCTTCTAGCACCTGTGATGGCCTTCCTATCGACATGTTGAAGAAAATCTTTTCTACAACATACATACACTGCCAAAAGTCAAATTTCTTTCTCTTCATCTATTTTTTTTTGACATTTTGCAAGTTTTTTGTAGCTATAACTTGTTTAATCCTTTTATATGGCCTTGTTACATGCATATCAATTGAGTTTCTATCTTTTTCATTATATATTTTTGTGTGTGTGTGTGTGTGTGTGTGTGTAAACATGAAAACCAACAATTATTGGCATGTTTATGCAGAAAATTCAAGATGAAAACCAAGAATTCCTGGCATCTTAAATTTTCTTTGTATCCCATTTTCTAGAAATTCATCTTCTTTTATCCCTTTCTTTTCAAAATAAATAAATAAATAAATAGCTACAGAATCATTGATTTCTGCATCTCTGATGACTTTCTGCAGCCAATGTTACAGACATCTCTGATCATGCAATTGAAGGAATGATTAACTCCCTCCACTGCAAAGTACCTGAAGACAGCATAAAAGGCAACCGAAGGCTAGCAAGAAAATAAATCAAAGGTATACATTTCTTAAATTTAATAATAGGGGTCAAAATATTACATATATGAATTGTAAGACATAGTACTACCGAAAAATCAAAATCATTATTGCAAAGAGTTGGTCGTGTCATATTAAATCTTGCATAAATCTGTCATTCACTTCCACTCATCATAAGTCATATGTTGATCCATTGAATCAGCTGCCCAGACATACATATGAATGATCTTAACGGATATATTCTACCTCATTCCCTTATACCCTCACTACCTACGCTCTCATTGTTCCATCACTTGCACTCTCGATCTTTCCACTCTAAAAACCCTACCAAATCATCCTACTCTCAAACCCTACACAGGAACAAGAACCACATCAGCCATAGAAACTATCAGAAGATGACATTCCGCTTGCATAAGTTTTAGAGAAAATAAACAAAAGAAATGTTAGGAGAAAGAAATCCATAAAAGAAACAGAAATTTCATCGCAAGCAGAGAAGCCTAAAAATAGAAAGGAAGAAAACTCAAAAGACCATTGTCATAGCTTTAAGAAGGAGTATTGAACTCAACTCAGCAAAAGGACTACCCTCAAAGAGCACAAATCATGTTAGTATAGAAATAGAAGAACGCTTAAAAGCCGAATAATAATATTCAGGAACTCCTCCAAGGGTTTCATCTCTAAGGATTTCATCACCAAGGGTTTCACCATCAAGGGTTTCATCACCAACTATCACATCGCCTCCTCAGATTCCAAGAAGAAGAACACCAAAGAATGATCGGATGTAGTAGGAGATCTCTGATTATATTGAGTCCTTGGAGAAAATCGATGTAGCAAGAACATCAATCCCAATTCAAGACGAAGAATAAATTCAATTTAATAAGCCACAAGAACCTCTAGTAGTCAATATATTGAAACAAGAAATCTTCGAACTGGAGACATTAAACATGTACATCAAAAATGAAAATCAAGCCTTGAAAGCATAGGACGAAATTCAAATAGCTAAGAGTGACAACCTCCTCTTACATCTAAGTATGTGGTTTAATAAGAACAATAAATTGAATAAGAAAAACAAGGCTTTACAGAAATAGGTTATAAACTTGAAATACAAAATCCTCATGAGGAAACCAAGCATGACAATTTTTGGAAAGAAGGTGAAAAAGATGAAGTTGGATGTGCTGGAAGAAGTGTCCAAGCAAATGTGGTAGTTCAAGATATTAATTTTTCAGTTTGTATGGGGACATAAAAAATCTTTAGTGTGGGGGAATGTAGAGTTCCATAACTGTTTTGTTTTGACACTTTTTTCCACCATTTTCCTCTTTTTCATCATCACTATCAACTCAATAAAGACAATAAATCATATATTTTGATAAGGTAACAACTCTTACATGTCTTATTTTTCATATGCGTTAATGTTCCTTATTGTTATATTAAAGAGTTCATTAGCTACAGAATTAAAATGGTTCTGCAGCCATTTTATGAATCTGTAGCTACCTCCATGGTTCGCGGGATTTAGGTGAGATAATGAAGAAACTAAGCATATGGGTAGTTGAGGATCGATCCCCTCCTAGATCTCCTCCTATTCGCTCGATCCAGTTCACCAAAGGAATCACATAGTGGTGTGATCAAAGATACAAGTCAACACGTAGCAACAAGAGTCCAGGCACAACACGTTTTCTCGATTTTCTTTCCAAATCAAAAATAGACAAAATAACGCTTTTCCTATCTAGAAGTCTCAACTAATTGAGCACACATTTTATATAAATATCTATCCTCTGTAAACGATATTAGAGAGGAAGTAATAAATTAATTGCTAAAGAAATTTTGAACCAGAACTTCATTCTTGTATTAATTTGAAGTTACCTTTCTGACTCAATGTGTATGTGCTTGTGAATCATACCTACTGTATGCAGAGGGCCCCTACAGACAATCAAGGTTTGTAGTTTATTTTCATTTCATTGCTTATTGTTTTCGTTCATTTTCTTTCTGTTATCGCTGCATTCTATTTTAATTACTTCGTTGGTTTCATTATTTCGTATAACTCATATTATTTTATTTACCATTTCGTATTTCGTTATGCTTGCACTCGTTTAATAGAATCTGTCCTTCAACATTTTTCACTCCATCATAGTTAATCTTTTCATGCTTTCTAGAATCAAAATTTATATCATTCTACAGTTTGTAATTAGAGATTTCTTTCATGTTCTTTAAAGATCAGAATTTGTATATATATATTTCGTAGACAAAGCTTTTGTTTGAATTCCAATACGTTGTTTTCATAGCAGTAAAATGTTTTTATAGATTCATAATTTTAGGATGAATAACATAAGACATTTTAGAATGATACTCAATTAGACATGATTTGACAAATTAATCTAACAATAGTTTCACTCTCATTTGTTCTAAAAGTAGCTTGACTTCCATATATTAATTTGTAGAAATTTAACTCTAATAAAAATCTAGATAACAATGAAAATCTCAAAACAAGCATAACCATCATATTACTAAATGAAAAAGTAGGCTTCTAGCATATATAGTGCACCTGCACTTCATAATTTTACCAACTCCAGTCAATAATTTATGCTTGCAATTTAAGAAAATTAAATTGACCAAATAAAACCCTTAAAAACATGAGGTCCATACAACCTTTAAGTTTTTAATGAGTATAGATCTATGGAATCTCGTTCCATAGATATTGTTTGGGGAGGAAGAGCTATTGGAGATAATTCTTCTAAAAATAGTTAATTATTATGTTCATACTTGGAAGTTCCGATGTGGCTTTCGAACTTATATTTAAATTGTGAATACATTATCGAGAAAAAGTAGCACTATGATCCTGCTAGAATCATGGCGGACCACGGTCCTTTTTGCTTTTTGCATGGCATTTGGCCAATGTCAAATCTTAACAATCATTCATTAAGCCAATCATTGGTTTAGTGCATGGAAAAATTAACATATATGTCCATCCATCACCATGGTGTCTCTCGCAAGGTTCACAGCTCGACTACGATAGCTCCATCATTCAATGTCACGTACATTTATTCAATGTCACCTCTCGTAAGCTTCACAGTTCATACTCTGGAAGCTCCATCCTTCAATGTCACCTACATTCATTCAATGTCACCTGCGGGTAGGGATGGAATTTGACAGGCATTTTTCCTTTATTTGATGTCTAGAATTTTTGGATGCTTGTTTTTTGTGATGTGCTTGAAATAGTGTAACCCGTATTTTTTACATTTCAATTCTTTTCCAAAACATCATTATGCCCATTTATTTTCAATTTATTTTCCATCTACTAATTACAGTTGAAGCTCTAGGGCCCAACCTCCCAGGTTGTTTTTTTGCAAGTTGCATGTACTTGAAGTTGGAAGTTGGAGTTGGCATAAATCCTCACTGAACGACGCAATCCTCACTGAAGGACAATAGATTCACCAACTATAAGCCTATAACTTATAAGAAAGTGTCTAAAATTTGGATGGAAGATCTCACACGGTGTATTAAACATGATCATAAATTCCAATTTCCACCCTATGTTCAGTTTCCCCTCCATTTCTCATATTGGGATGCAGTGGAAGCTTATGAAACAGATTTCTAGTGGCATGGCTTCATTCTCAAACTACTTACATGTGCATAAGAGGAGCTTGAGGTGGTCTACTTCCCTGACAATCACGCTTAAGATTGGCTCCAAGGAGACATGGAATTGGCGCCTCAGGTTTTATTTATATATCTTTCTATATGTTTCTATAAATATTCAATCCGATATGAAAGCCTATTGTCGCCTATTTTTGTCTGCAGTTTCTGTATATCCCATTAAACATTAAATGAAATCCTGTGTCCATGTCACTGCAAGCCGCTCTTCATTTATATTCATCTTGTTGTTGGTGTCCAAGATCTAGAATTCCTTGGCTTTATGATCTAAGAAAAACACATCACTTCTAATTCCTTTGATGTTTTCATACTTTCTCACGTTGTTGTGGTCCTGCAATGAAGGATTTAGATCATATATTAATCTCGAAATTACATGCCTCATTCTTCTTTGGCATCTTAGGGTCACATGCTTGACCCCTCTGCTTATCAATCCTTGCAATGAAGGATAGAGATCATATATTAATCTTGAAATTGTAGGTCTCATTTTTCTTTGGCATCTTAGGGTCACATGCTTGATCCCTCTACTTATCAATCTCTCAAAGAGGGAGACGTCCAATTTGTATTTCATGCCTAATTCATATTCTGCAACAAAAGGAAGAAATTGCAAGTGATCGCAAGGAGAATGAGATGTTGAGTGATGGAGCTGACGCAGGGAAGAACACGGGCCTCCAAAACCTTGACAACCTCTTCTATCACCACTATTTCTGCTCGTAATGCCTAGAGGAGGACATAATTTTTAGCAACCTAGTGGTTGTCATTCCCACAACTTTTTATTTTCTTAAAATTTTGAGGTTGTTCTTATGATCATGTTGAAGTAGTCCATCACATATTTCTTTTTATCTCTCAGATAGATTATGCAGTTTATCATCGGCCTTTTCTTTGGCTTTCTACAACCAATGATTATGCAGCTTGACCCTTGACTTTTGGGGCAACAACCATAAATCCTGGGAACTAAGTATGTTTTCTAGAGATATCTCTGTTGAAGAATATTTATTTGACAATTTTTGCTTCCCTTTACAATTCCCATCATCTTTATTGACCACTAGTTCATCTCATGTCCCTTTCAACCATACCTCTTCTATTCTATGATCATTAAGTGAATCCTTGCTGTAGAGGGATACAATAAATTGTTCTGAAGTTATACCCAATAGAAATCCCCTAGATATTTGCGTTGCTCTCAGACAAGTTGTACATCTATTTATTTTCTCTTGTACATTGGTACACATTAGTCCACAGTCTCTATCACGGAGTCTTCCATAAAGCACATTCAACCTTGGCTTCATCATACTTTGAAATTTTGAATCGCCATCGATTCGAACAATATTTTTATCTACAAAATAAATGGATTCCATGAACTAATTCAGTGCATGGTTGGTATAACAAATGCCCATAATAGGATCACATTGTATGTTAGATAGGAGGATTCTAGCAATGGTCAAGCCAACATAGATTTTCACAGTTCCGGGAGGGCCCTGAATAATGGCCAGCCTCTTTGTCAGGCCCCCCTTCATGACTTCTATATAGCTTTCATCTAAGGTGGAATTACACTCAAGCCATTTCTGCAAGATGTGGAGTGTGCTTCTACATAAACAATTTTGGATGCTCAGAAATGCACATTCTAAATTATATGCATCCTTTAATTTTCTCTTTTTTAAATAACTTGGCTCTATAGGTTGGAGTTCTAATGACATAAAGTGCTCCCAAAAAGGAAGCTCTTTTATTCTTGGCCGTTGAATACATTTCAAAACATGGACATAGGTATGAAGCTTCTTTGAAAGACAATATGAAAGAAATGACTCGGAGATTCCTGTAAAATGTAAAGCAAATTCAAGCAAAGAGCGAATAGGGACCCACAGATGTGCCTATTCCAAACTTCTCAATTACATCATCAAGGTTAGCTGCCCCGCGCTCAATCTAATTCATCTGCCCAATTTTCTCATCCATAGTCATCCGAGAAAGAAAATCCTCAACTCTTGCTTCAATGGGTTGGCCATTATCCATTTAATTGTTTAGTCTTGTGAATTTAATTGGAAATATGTTACTGCACTTTCCAAACATTTCAAATTTCAGTGAAAAATGTATCTTTCTAACAAATTTTGGAGATGAATTCTAATAAACCTTGATATCTCAATAAAAACAATAAATTTATGTAACATTTACTAGCAACATAATGTCTACACAATAAATGATACAATTAATTCAATCATGATTTCGGGTTTTAACCTAGGGAGTGGCATAAGGCACATTCATCTTATTTCTCTTTCTCCCTAAAACTTTTGATTGATTCAACGGAATTATATAACAAATTTGATTTATACCCTGAAAAAAATAACTAAGATGGAATGAGATGATTAATGCGGAATGTGTTAATTACTTTCATTTTTGATGTAGTTTGTATCTAATGTGTTAATTGTGTAGTTTGTATGTAAAATTTACCAAAGAAGTTAAAATGTAAAAATTAGTGTGGTAATTATTAATATATTAAAGATATTTGCTTTTGTGTATATTTATTCTTTTATTTTCAAGCAAGTGGTGGTAGCAGTGTTTTCATCCTCTTGTCATCATGTTGGGAGTTTCTTGAATAGTGTCAAATATTGCAAGTGGTGGAGGTTCAAAGGACAGACTCACGGTTGCCCCAAAAACTCCAGGTTTTTATCTCTTTATGTGGTGGTTTATTCAAGTTAGAATTTTGATATGGTAAAAAATGTAGAATCCAATTTAACAAGAAGCATATTTAACCAGTTTTATTGTTTTAATTATTCTATTTATAGGCAATTGTCTGATATAAAATTAGAACTTTTCTCAAAAAACTTTTATTCTCTACATCAATCTAATCAACTTGAATGAAATTAGAGACTCATCAAAATTATGAATTCATATATATAGAATATTATGTATTTAATTTAATTTAATTTTTTATTATTTTATGTTTAAAAGGGAATTTTAATATAATTAAAGGGTCATTTTTTAATCTCTTGAAGGGAAAAAAAATTCACATAACATTTCTTGACAGGAAGCATAAGGATCAAAAACGTAAAAAAAAATTAGTATGACAGGTAAAGAGAAATCCAAATTCCAACCCTTCCTCCAGATACATCATTTCAAACTTGGATTTCACACCTGCTCAAAATTTTTTAGTTCAAAACTTGGTAGTCCCGTGCAATTGTTTTTTGAAATGAATAGAAAATTGTGTAATCGACTGGCCCAATGGTGTTTCTTCCCTAAATTTGACTGCATTTTTGTTGTCTTTGTAGGGCTCGGTTCAGTTGTTGTTTATTTTGATAGGAGTCGGCCTGAGAGTAAAAATGTGTTTACCTGAGTAGCAACACACACCAATGAAGATTAACCGGGGAGCCTTTCCAAATTATGGAGACTGGATATGTAGATCACGATTATGGCATGGCCAAACAAAGGCCATATTTAAAGGGGATGAATTCAATAGCCAATTTTTTAACAATTTTCTCCTCTATTCTTGGGCACTTTTGCTACATGAGAACACACATTTTGCATTTAAAGCACTAAAGTAACCTTTATTTTCCAATTTCAGTATCTGCCTCTGCTCATAGTTCTCCTGGCTGTAGGGAGCAATTGTGAAAAACCCAATTGCATTGCAACTTCCCCTTTATAGGTTGGTTTTTCAAATCTCCTCACAGATCTGATACATACAAATTTCAAAGGCAACCGAGTGTTTGATTTCCATAAATAAAGTTATTTCACATGCATTTCTTCAAACTTGATTCTGGAATGGTTTGTTATGATGCTCTCAGCATTTCTATGGAATGGTTTGTTATGACTCTCTCTGAATTGCTATGATTAGTCATATTTTGGGTTCACTCCATTGGTCACCCTTATTATTTGTACATGATAATTTTTTTCATTTGTGTGACCCAAATGGGAGGCATGAGAAGCTTGGATGTCTTTAATTTAGAAGGTGAGATTGTGGTCACATTTCAAGACCACCCAATCAGATCGATTCAAGAAGGAGTAGTCATTGGATGCCAAATTTAATTCCTCATCCAAAGAGTACCCATGTTGCATACTTTTGATGGACCCTGCTACACGTTTTTATTGAAAATACGAGTTGAAAAAGTAGTTCTATTATTTTATTATTTTTTAATCTTTTTACTTTTTTACTCCAAAAATGTTGAATTGTCCCCCATGGTTGACATCATCTTGAATGCTATTGGTTCTTATAAAGTTTATTTTGGTTGTAAATTTTTCTTAGGAGGCCCATTTTAGACCTCAAAATTCGCCTAATGATATTCGGAAGTTTCACATATACAGAAGTTGTACATATACGAAATATATATGCATATACAGAAAGGACTGCAAAATTGATATTCACATATCTTCCGTATATTCACTTGTGTATATGTGCAACTTCCGTATATGCACAACTTATGTATACGGACATATCTTCCATGTGCATATATACAGAAGATGAGCATATATAAAAGTCGTATATCTTCCATATATGCACATATTTTGTATATGTGCAATCTTTTGTATATGCATATCTTTAATATAATACCCCCATTTCTAGCATCCTAGATCCTCCTACCGATGCCATTGATCACTATTAAAAATAAAAGAGGGGATAAGGCACACCCCTATCTCAATCCTCTAAACGCCTTGAAGAAATAAGTCATAAGCTCATTTATAATGACCATTAGATGAGTCGAAGTAACACACGCCATGATCCATCTAACCATCTTTGCCTTAAATCCTATTTTGTGCAAAATCAGCCTATGTAGCTCCTGGTCCATATAATCATAGGCTTTGACTAGATCTATTTTCAAAAGATAATCCCCCAGTTGTCTTAATTTTATAGAATGTGCACACTTGTGAGTGATAGCAATGGCATCATGAATTTGATGATTTTCTAAGACGTTGGATTGTTCCATTGTGGTATGGTTACAAAGTGCAGGCTTGATATGGTTTATAAGGAGTTTAGATATCACATTATAAACTAGACTGTAGAAGTTATGCATTCCATATATATACATGTGCATCTACAGAAGTTGCGCATATGCAGAAGCCAACTTTCATATATGCACTCTTTTATATATATGTGCATACACAAAATATGCTCATATATGGAAGCCATGTTTTGTATATGTGTAGTTTTTGTATATGCACTTAGATATGGAAGTTACTCACCGAAATAGGCACACAACTAAGGTTTCTCCCCTTGCCACCTTGCCCATCTATACATAGAAACCAAGACCTAATCCTACATTCACCCAAAATGCTAGTCTACTCTACCATTGCTAACCACTTTCTCCCAACCGCCCAAACACACACCTTTACCTCTGCCCCCAACCCATCCCTCCATTGAATCAAGAGGTCCTCACAGAGGTTGAGGTGATTGAGAGCCCACTTACGCTCCTCGTAGGACTTCCTGAGAAGAAAATTTCTTACCCCTTGTAGAACTGAATTGACCCCCTTGCTTACCCCGTGCTTGGTACACCAGAATTGTTCACCCGGTTGGGCTTCACCAAAAGTGAAGAGATGTTAACCTTTACCATATTATGGCTGAAGTTAAATTGTTGATGATAGTATTATATGTCGATGATTTGATTCTAACAGGTGATGAGAAGCTAATCAAACCTTGCAAAGAGGATCTTGCAAGAGAATTCGAGATGAAGGACCTGGGGTTCATGCATTACGTTCATAGTATGGAAGTATGGCAAGGAGATGAGGCATTGTTTGTCTCTCAGGGAAATTATGCCAATGAGATATTAAAGAAGTTCCACATGGAGAGCAACAAACCCACGGAGACTCCTCTAGCAGGTAACTGGAGGAAGTAGGATGATAATCTAGGTGAAGTAGTGGAGGCTACTATTTATAGAGAACTTGTGGGTTCACTTATATATTTGGTGAACACATGACCGAACATGTGTTTTGCAGTTAATCGGCTTAGTCCAGCCATGGTTAAGACAAACAAACTTATTGGAAGGCAGCTAAACATGTGTTGAGATACCTCAAAGGCACCAGTCAGTTTGGTCTTTGGTATATACAAACAGAGGGAGTGAAGCTTCAAGGCTTCACAGACGCAGATTGGGAAGGGATCCATTGATAGGAAGAGCACATCGGCTAGAATTTTCAGAATTGGGTTAGAAACAGTTTTTTGGTGTGACAAGAAGAAGAGATCATTTGCACAGAGTTTAGCAGAAAAAGTAGAGTATAGGGCTTTTAGTCAAGTAGCTTGTGAGGCTATCTAGATGATGAAGATCCTTATTGGGTTATTTGGTCAATAGATGGATCCTACAATGATTTACTGTGACAACCAAAGTTGTATTAAACTCTCTAAGAATCCATTTTTTCATGATCAGTCCAAGCATATCGATATTTAGTATCACGATCTACGAGATTATGTGCAAAGGATAATCATGTTGTTCAAGTACATTCGTTCAGAGGAGCAGGATGAAAATATTTTTACAAAAGAATTGCTAAGATGAAATTTCGATTTTCATAGAGGCAGGATCAGGGTATCAGATAATCCCTTTCTTATTGAGTGGGAGTGTTGAAAAATGCAACATGAAAATCCTAATTTAATGTTTTCCTTGAATTAAATTAGGAATTAAATTGTAATTCTAATTCTCATAACAACTTATAATAGTTAACTAAGTTAATTTGAATTAGTTGGCTGAGTTAATTTGATTTGGGAGTGTATCTAGAGTCATGTATAGTGATTCCTATATTTTAGGGGCCGAGGTTGGGTTCTTTTGAGTTTTAATTATTTAACTCAGTTTAATTGAGTTAAATTCAGTTAAATTAGTTCCAACTAATGGAGAAATTAGTGGGTAATCCAAATTTGTGGCCACATGTAATAGGGATATAACCCACACAAAACATGCATAAAATAGTTCAAAACATACCTCTACGATTGCAGCTTCATCTGACAAGAATTCTGCTCCAAAAAAAAAGAAGAGAAAACTAGCCCAAACAAGCCTCCTAGTCACTATGAATGATGCTCTAAGTCTGTGAATTCTCTCTACAAGAATTCACACCTCAAAACAAAAATGATTCCTTGCCAAACTTGGCTCCCTACCTCAGACTCCCTTGCCTCAGATTCACACTCCAAATCGCAGAGCTAATGATGTGTGAATGCACATGGGATTATATTCAAATGACCCCATACATGAGTCCTTTTTATACATTCTCATGTGGCTTCAATAGTGGGCTTGTCTAGCTGTCATAAGGCCTATTATGACTCTAGCTGACCTCAACTTTGTCCCACAAGGCCACGCCATAACTTCAAACATTAATATCTCCATATAGACAACTCAAATTTCAATGATTTTCGATGTTTATGGTTCATCTTGGTGTCTTCTATCATCTCCATCCATCACATGTCTAATAACCCTCATGTATTCACACCCATATGCTCAATTGCAAAGCCCACATGCTTGGGTTCTAAGCCCACAATCCATACTTGTGTGCCCATTTCTCAACAACCTTCAAGCCTAACATTTGGAGTACCTCCCAAGCTACAAATCGCAACACATCATAGGGCCAACTCTGACAAGGTTAAAGATCGAGAGACCAAAAGAAGTAAGAGCACACTGAGCGAGTTAGGCTAGACCCAATCATTCCACACACCCAACTATCATGCGGACCCATGGCAAACTTTCACGTGGTAGATGGAGAATGTGGTAGATGTGAGTAGTGCATTCACTAAGAAGTGAGATCTACCAATATGGAGATTGTAAGGGCACAATAATAACAATAGTGGGCTTCTATGGCGCACAATAGTAACAATATGGTCACTACATGGGTACATCAATATAATAAGGGGGTTGTACTAATAATAATAAGGGGTTACACTAGTAGTATAGGGGCCTAACACCTTGAAAGAAAATATTAGTACTATCACTGCCTGATCTTCCAAGACCATTTGAGATCCAAACAGATACCAGTGACTATGCCATGGGAGAAATGTTGATACAACACGATAAACCCATATTTTATCATTCTAAGACATTTAATTTTGCAGTAGTTAACTATCCCACATATGATAAAGAATTGTATGCATTCGTACAAAGTGTGAAAAAGTGGAAACATTACTTAATGGGCAAAGAGATAGTTATACATACTGATCATCAACCACTTCAATATCTACACTCCCAAAACTAAGTTGCAACAGTCAAGACACTATAGATGGATGGGTTTTCTACAACAATTTTATTTAGTCATCAACTATAAAAAAGACATACATAATAAAGTTGCAGATATGTTATCTAGACCAATTATAAACGCATCTACTATACTTAAGCATAACTCAATATTGCATGAGAGCTACATTGAACAATATGCTCAAGATATAGATTTTAAATATGTAGATGCAACTTTAAGTCAAGGCAAACGAGTAGAAGAATTGGATTATCACATTAAGGACCAACTCTTGTATCATTGTGGAAAGCTATGCATTCCACAAACTAAAAGAGTAAAGATAATTTGAAAAGCACATACTTCTCTAATATCAGGTCACTTTGGGGTAAGTAAAACGGTTGCACAGCCACAAAGATTCTGCTATTAGCCAAAAATGAATGAGACAATTTCTAGATATGTAAGAGGGTGTACCATGTGTGGTAAAAGCAAGCCCAACAATAGAAAACTAGGCTTGTACACTACACTACCAGTTCCTTCTCATCCTTGGGAAAATATTTCCATGGACTTTGTTGGAGAACTGCCTAAATCTAGGAAAGGTCATGACTATTTATATGTTGTTGTGGATAGGTTCAACAAAATGTGTATTTTGATACCTTGTAATAAAAAGATTACAGCTGAACAAACTACAAAGTTGTTCTTTCAGCATGTATGGGTTCATTTTGGATTAGCCACTTCCACTGTATCCGATCGAAATTCTTGAATTTTTGGGAAGTTTTGGTCAAGTTTGTGGGAACTGATGGACACCAAACTAAAGAAGAGCATAGCATTTCATCCACAGATAGATGGCCAAATAGAAGTGGTCAACGGGACAATGATCCAATTGCTCAGAGGCTATTGCAACAAGCATCCCAAACTTTTGGATGAAAATTTGTGTTATGTGCAGCATGCTTACAACTGAGCAAAACATTATGCTACACAAAGATCTCCTTTTGAGACCTTTTTTGGTTTCACAGCAAGGTCTCCCTTGGATTTTGTCTTTGGTAAAGACATAGCAGTTGATGGACACAATGATGTGGACAAGGCAACCAAGTTCATTGAACAAATCCAAGAGATTCACCAGACAGTACAGGAACAACTGAAAAAGAGCCAAGCCAAGTACAAGGCAAGGCATGACAAGCATCAGATGGAGCATAGTTTCCAAGTTGGTGATCAATTCTGGTTATATATTAGTAAAGATAGAATGCAAGGTGAAGGTAAAAGGCTAAAGCCAATAAGGTATGGACCTTTCAACATACTTGAGAAAATTGGTGAGAACGATTTTCGCCTTGATTTACCAGCTTACATGCACATCTACTCAGTCGTTAATGAAGACAGCTTGAGAATATTTGAACCTTCATTAATTGAAGATCCCGAAGAGCAAATTCAATTGCCTTCTATTGGTGATCTGTTACCTGAATATCTCAATGAATTGCAAGAAGATACGGTTCTGTACAGAAAGGTGAGGACGACGCACAGGGGAGATATTGAGTACCTTAGGTTGGACTCAAGGGTTCAAAGCCAAGTAGTGCAAAATGGATAGAAATTGGACGAGTGAGACAGTTATACCCTCACTTAGTCGATGCTTGAAAACTAACTTTTGGTGGTCCAATAGGATTTTCAGTGGGAAGGCCATGATCCGAATTGGATCCTTAAACACTCTTAAAGTTCCCTGAACTCTGTAAAACTCATACCAAAGTTTCAAAGTATTATGGATGTCGAAGCTTATTAGAAATTACCTCTGAACAATGGCAATTTGTGGTCAGCACGAAACAACGAGGACCCTCAGTTGAAGTGCGCAGACCGTTGGCCCATGGTGACTACGCACTAGCTCAAATTGACAAACGGGAGGTCAAATCCAAAAACAGAGGTCGTTTTTGATGCAGGGCATTCCCCTCAATGAAGGAAAAGCCCCAAGAACTCGGTCACGAGGAAAAGCATAAAACCGTACGAGAAATCGCTCATTCTATCAGAAGGCGGGTCCTGTGCTAAAACCGGTAGGATATTGAAAGGGCTTCAAGCGGTAAGCTGGTTCGATCGAGTCCCGCCCGATGCCATACACTAGGTGGCACGCGTCCAGTGGATGAGAGAGAAAGCACTCACATTGCGCGGGTAAAGGGCATGCTACTTAACTGCGTGATATGGACAAAGACCGTAGGATCTGGAGGCTTTAGATCAACGACGGAGAAATGATCTGATGGATGACTGGATTCGACGGGGAAATAAACTGAGTCATATAAGATTTGAGGTCAAGAATGACCGATGAGTTGGTAAAGGAATCAATTTCGTGGGAAATCTTGGAGCAACGGAAATAATGATCATTCAAAGAGAAATGACTCTCAATTCGTGAGGAAACAAGTGGCCACCTCTCTCTGAGGCGTTACACAGTGATGATGACGCAAAGTAGGGGAATTCCAACAGATAGAGGCAAGAGATCCAAAGAGCCAAGAAGCAGAAACAAACAGTCAGGGAGTAGATTGGCTTTAAGCCACAAACAGACAGAGAGCAGGAAAAAAAGGTATTGAAAGAGAAGCAGAAAGCTGAAAGTAAAGAAAGAAGTGAATTGCAGAGAATAAAGAAGCCGAGCTAACCTGTAGAGCAAACGCAGCATCGAGCAGACAAAGACAGAGAGAGTCCAAGAGTTTGTGAACTCCAGAGAAGGCTTGATAGGTTCAAGCAACTCCTCTGTGTATACCTGTCATGTATTGAGTACCAAATTGGACTCATATCACTAAGACCAGTTGAGGTCAAGATTCAGTAAGGGGATTCTGTGTACTCTAAAGACTTGGGGAATCCAAGTACAATCCTACTGATCATAATCTATTAAAGTGAGACTCAAATTGAGCTCCTTATTGTAAAAACTCTACTTTAAGATACAATAGAAAGGCCACCACTTAAGGATGGACTAGGAGACGTAGCCCAGGAGGATTGAGTAAAATCCTTATTAAGCTTGTTGTGTTTTATGTGTTTGCGTACTATGTTTCTCTTATTGTTTCTGTGTCTGTGTATTTCACAATCTTATCGATCCGCTGCATAAGATAACATAGACACACCCCAGCACATGATTATGTAATACCTTCATTAATTCACTGAGGTCATTTACAGGTGATTTTAGATCACTCCATGCCACCAAGATCCTCTTCATTATGTATCATAGCTTCCTTCTCAACATGAGTAACAAGTATGACTTGTTTTTTCTCAAGAGTAGTTTCTCTTCAAGCCCAGTCTTCTTCTTTTGAAGCACCCATTGCATTTCCTTCAACTTCCTCAACCTTGCTTCCATATAGTCCACTTCCCCGATGATTTGATGGAACTTACTTCTATTTTTATTAGATATCCCTTCCTTGGATAATGTAGGAAGAGCCTTCACTTTTGCACAACATTATTCCTTCAATTCTATCAATCTTTGATTAATATCATCCAATCTTTCAAGTAGACTTTATTAAACTTGACTCGGCCCCATGGTGTGCCTTTGCCAATCTTCAAACCTAAGTCGTGCAACCACCACTAGCCTACACATTTAGACAATTTTCCAAAATTGTGCCCCAACCATGCAGCAACAGTTGTCATTGTCTGCAATGCTGGAAACCCCAAATTCTTTGCTACCACAACTCATGTTTCCCATCATTCAGCCTCACCCGAATTCAGCATACTCCGTTCAGCGAATGTGTCGCCCGTGTGTGCTACCTGTTATACTCAACACACACCCTACACACAACAATATAGCATACACTGTCGAACCGTGTTAAACCAGAACTGTCTGGAACACTGTCGTTTCGCAGTTCACTCCTCAGTGAGGATACATGACCTGCACACCATGCGACCTATCCACCCAACTCGTCCTACCCACCAAACACATTGCGCTAGAAATCCAACCCGACCTCCTTGCAACCCAAGGTCCAACTCGTTTGCTCCATGACCTTCTCCTTATACCTCCCTCGCTCTTCTCATATCTTTGTGATGCTTTAGAGTGATTTCATTGATGATATAAGTGATTGCACTCTTCTCCAATATATCACCATCGCACAACATGGCAATGCTCTAAACGACACGACCGTTCACCCGTTCAAGTGGCAGCTCCGTGTCCAAGTATACATCGCGTCAACCTCAAGCATATAAGTCGGTCAATACTTCACCATCGTGTCTGCTCGTGCCTCTCGGGTTGGCTCGTGCCACCTGCTCGCCCATCCTCCACACGAAAGTTAACACAACCATGTCGCATGTCTCGGGCACACCACCACTTGAGAGCCCAACTTGGGTTGCCCAACACGCCCTCCACCCAACACGCCTTCTTGTTGCACATTTCCCTATCGCACTTCTCCTACCAGTCGCACTAATCACCAATGCACGACTCGACGCATCTAGGGGTGTGCTCGCTCGTCGCACATGGGCACGCCTGTCACATAACACTGGGAGCCGTGTCAAGTCGTCGCACATAACCGAGTGCTTTCTACTTGAGTCGGTCAACACTGCTGCCCATCACACACGGGCGCACCCGCTATAACTTCGTCTCACATTGTTGACTCGGGGACCTGACCCTAAGAGTGGCAAAATAACTCTCTGTAAAACCCTGTAACAAATTGTTTTTACGCGCCCACAACAAATTGCTCCAGGATATTCTCTCTTAACCTCTTACTTACCTCCCCCACAATACAAAATATTTCTACTTACCTCTATATTCAAAACATACTTTTCAACACATTAATTTATGGCAAAGTCAAAGTATTAAGACATACTATGGGGGCTTCTACAAAATATATGATTTTCTGAACTTGTATATGTTACCGAGTACAAAATATATGATTTTCTGAAGTTGTATATGTTACGGAGTAAATGTTTGACCATAAGTTTTCACCGACCCTTCATTAAATAAACATTGCTTCTTAATGACTTAAAGTGTGTTGCAGAATGGATAAGTTGCAAACAAAATCAGTTAAAGGTGTAGCAAAATATGGTTGCTATCACTCTAATAACTAGAGTGGTTGAGATTAAAATTGCAAACATTGGCCAGTCAAGTTGGTGTGATATGCAAACATTGGGGAGTCGATCAGAGTCTGGCTCGCTAGTTGCACTTCATCCATAACTTGGAGGTCTAGTCAACACCTGTTTTCCTCGTGGGCAACAATTTGCATGATGATCCTTTTCCAATCTAGTGAACATGAGAGCATACTGATAATGTGTGGAGAAAAATCCATCTTGGAACCCTCCGGAAATTGGAGAAATTGGAGGTTGGTTACACGATCCCATGATTATTACAAAATATTCCAAAAACCTTGCTGAGCGGCAGAAATCCCCAAGTAAATCTCTAATTATGATTGAAATAAATATATAATACAGAGAAATTGCCCTGTATACTTCTTTTGGTGACTTTTCAAAAGGGGCATAACGGAAGAATATTATTTGTATTTTAAAAATGGACATTTGGAGCCCTGACAGCGATGATGGGTTGCTGAAAGATCGTCTAAACACGGTCTGAAAGAATGCCATATGTCCTACTAGTTTCACCAAAACACAAGCTTCATGAGAATTAAAGATGAGAGATTGTAATATTATGTGGAAGACCGAAATTTCAAACAAGCTTGAAACTTTGACATCAGCTTAAAATAGTTCTGCACGGGAAGCTATTTGTATGCTTTACAAACGGAAAAATAGAACACCCGATGCCTAAAGTTGGCATCCAATTGTGATGGAAACTAGAGATCCAAATAAAGATATAGAGTCTAGCATTGCTCCAGAGGTCTATATTAACATATTACACACAATTGTAATAATAATTACGCGCAACTTATTCCAGAAAATTGAGGTTTTCTAGCTATTTAATTGGAGATGCGGTTTTGCGTGGTGAAGGGGGATGTATGAGTCCAATTCCATCCTTGTCCTCGTCCTCGTCCTCCCGGGAGAGCTCTTCCAAGGATTTTCCATTTGTTTCAGGGATCAGGAACGTGCAAAGCAAACCGAGAGCATTTGTTACTCCTAAGATCATCAGAGTATTCTTTATGCCAATACCCTTGTTGTAGCCTGGGTCGACTTCGTGTATATGAGTGCTCTCAGCGGCGTAGACAAAACCGAAGGCTCCGATTATGGCTCCTGCTTTGCCTGCTGCTGCCGATATACCGTGGCATGTTGAGCGAAGCCTTGCCGGGTAGATTTCCGCTGGCACAATGAATGTGGTGGCGTTTGGACCGAAGTTTGAAAAAAAGAAGGTGAAGGAATAGAGCACCAGGAAGGCCGTCTGATGACCGCCGCCTAGCCAGTGGTTGTATGGAATAGCAAGCGCGAACATGAAGATTGTCATGAAAAAGAATCCCATCAGCTGAATTGTTTTTCTTCCGATGCGGTCGACAAAGAAGACTGTAAACCAGTAGCCCGGGACTGTCGAGCACAGAGAAATAATTGATTGCGCTCTTGCTATACTATAAACTTCTTCGACGGCGTTCACTGTGTCGGCAGAGGGAAGCCATCCCACGGCCTTGAATATATCTTTTTGGAATAGAGTCTGGCTATAGAAGGCGATGTCCAAGAAAAACCATGTGCTTGTAGTGCCCAGTAGATGCCGGCCGTGTCGCCTTGCAAACTCTTTGGAGAATAAACCGAACCCCGGTCTAAACCTTTGGACATCCTGTCGGTGTACTTCGATTTGTAGGTGTAGAACCCTGGACATGTCGGCCGCAGCTCTTTTCTCGTCATTTGCGATGAACGTTGTGAAGCGAGCCGTTTCGGGCATTCTCATTCGCCAATAGTATGTCAACACAGCGGGAGCGGCCCCGAAGATAAGAATGATCCGCCATACAAAATCCGCTTCACGAGTGGTAGAACCTCCAGGACCGTCTTTGTATGCGTGTCGGAAGATTGTGGAGACGATAATGGCCACGGCACCGGCCGTTAGAATCCCAAAGCCTTGCATAGCAAACACCGCTGCGATGAAGGTCCCTCGGGTTTTCTGGTTGGAATACTCGGACATAATGGTGGCCGATAAAGGATAATCTCCGCCGATGCCGAATCCTAGCCAGAATCTGCAAAAGCAGAGCGTGGTCATCACGGATTTGGCTGTGGTGCCGAAAGAAAAACCCGATGCTATGGAGGCGACGACCATGAGCATAAGCGTTATTCCATAGGCTTTCTTTCGTCCCAGTTTGTCACCCATCCAACCAAAGAAAAGTTGCCCAGCAAGTGCTCCGCATAAGGCCACTGCGTTCACCGCAGCCGAGACATGCGCTGGTAACAAACCCGGACCGTTGTTATCGAAGTAATAAATCCTTCCAAGGAGCTTGGTGACGGTGGAGATGCAGAACAAGTCATAGGCATCCGTGAAGAACCCCATCCCTGCAATAACGACTGCACTAAAGTGGTACCATTGCGTTCTTGCCCCGTCCAAGACGTTCAAGACTTCCCACTGTTTTTTCGCCATGATGACAACCTTGCCTTCAAGCTTTCTTCTTAAAGTCTTTTGTCTACTACACACCACAAAGCTCAATTTGTTAAAAACTCAGCATCTTTATCGCTGATTTCCAAAGGACTTGAAAACAGAACGAATGAAATTAAACATGGAAGCTCGCGCGACGAGGACTTTGTAAAGATTAAAGAAACTGAACATTAAAAACAGGTTATTTCAGACAATTTTCGTGACCTTCGCAGATTTAGAAAATTTACACGGCGAAAGCTCCACCAGGACTAACTGTCATAACGGAACTAGTTATGAGAATTTAGAAAACGTCAGACTAATTATGAATTGGATCAAAGATTTCGGATAACGATGCAAAATTTCAAGAAAGGTACTCGTCCACCGGGACAATTTCAAACTGAAGAGAGAAATTTGTGAAGTCTGGCAGTTTACAGTCAATATCATCTAAAAACTTCAACGAAATGGTAAAGAAATGCAAAAATTCAAGAAAAGTGCTCGTCCATCGGGACAATTTCTAACTGAACAATTTTCGGTCAATATCATCTAAGCTTCAACCAAATGGTAAAGAGGTTTAACATCTGCGAAGCAAGAAACTTCAATTTCACACAGCGAATTTCTGAAGCGCTTCAACGAGAGGGAAAAGAAATTCAACAACTGCGAATCAAGAAACTTGAATTTAACACAGCGATTTTCTAATCAATTTACAGTCAACAGCATCTGAGCTTTAACAAAACGGAAAAGAAATTCGACAACTGCGAATCAAGAAACTTCAATTTCACACAGCGAATTTCTTAATACAGTCAACAGCATCTTACCTTTAACCAAAGTGAAAAGAAATTCAACAACTGCAAAGCAAGAAACTTAAATTTCACAGAGCGAAACTCTTCAAACCAGGAAAATTAAATCATGGAAATTAAACGCGGTTAAATTGGGGAAAGAATCAAGTCAAAGGCCCCTGGCCGCAAAGCCTTTTCTTCCAAAAGTAATCCAAGCTGTTGAGAAAACCAAAGAGGAAAATCGGTAAAAGCTAAATACGAAAAACCTAAGCCCGTTTACTGCAATATCTACCATTTCTCCTAAAGCTTTAGCGATATTTAACAACCTTAAGCGTCTGGTAAATTTCAGTTCAAATACTGAAGTTTGAGTGCAGATTCTGGCAAAATTCCGAACAGAAAACCTCTTATTTAATTCTCATTTGATCGAACTGAGATCTTAAAGTTCCTCTCAGATTTTCCTCTTCCCATTCGATGTTCATCGTCGAACGCAACTGCAGCCCCGTATGCGAAGTTATAACGGGTTATGTCATTTTCATAGGAGAGTGAATCCCGTTCCAAGTCGATTCTGAGATTCCTGGATCCAAAAGTCAACGGACAATATTGTCCGCTTTCGTTCATCGCCAACGAAGAGATACTTATTGTAATTAGAAAATCATTGTCATGATTTTCTGGATGTTGTTATGGATCACAAAAATTTTAATTCAACGGAAGACATACCTATGCCATAAAATTTATAATTATAGAAGATTCTCAAAAAATAAAATTTAAAATTTAATATAAAAAATACTCAATTTTAAAAATTATCTAAGATACTGATGACATAAAATTAAAAATTAAAATTTAGGCTTGACAGCAATTATTCATTATTTTTTTCCGCGGAAGAGATACCACGAAAATCGACCGCGGGAGAGATGCTCACAATTCCATGTTTTCAAACATATATAGATTATGCTGCTAAACATATTCATCGTCACGCTGACACAAATATAGACATATATACACAAATACAGGAATATATGGTGCTTTCGCTCAACTTGGATATAATTTTTACGCGGCAAAAACCATTGTCTAAATATAACCCTTGTCACACGGGCATATATATATACATATATATATATTTTGTTTTCATATGTCAGAAAAGTATCCACACAAGTTAAATGTTGACGACATAAAAATTTATGTTACATTTCATATTATTAAATTTAAAAAAATATAAATTTTATTTTATTTTAGAAATATATAAATTGAATTTATATAAATAAAAAAAAAAATTATGGAAATTTAATTAGCATTGCGATTCTTAGTTTATTAATAGGTTTTATTACAATATCATGGATTAATACATGTTTACTATACTATGGGTCTAGAAAACCATAAGTCATATTCCTATAACATTGTCTAACAATATTTAAAGTAAATCGGAATCAAGAGAGAAATTAGATGTTTTGTTAAGATATTTGGAATGAAAAAATTATTAATTGAAATCTCTATAAATATTTACTCTATAAATCTCTTTAAATAAATAATTTTTTTACTCTTTAAACAGTCTATAAGAAATTCATACTCAAATCTCATTATAATTTCATACCTCTTAACAAATCCATACTCAAATTTCATTATGATTTCATACCTCTTCTATATATAACTAGCATTTGCACCGAAAGGTGCAAAGACATGTCGCAGGACTACAAAATGGAAGATCCTACTGTTAATGATACATCAGACTGAATCTTCCTAGACAAAATATTGGAAAACATTGCAAACACATATTTGTTTTATCCGGTAGTGTTGATTGGGAAAAATGTCGTGATCAACATTTGGGGAAATCCATGAAGTCAAGATTTGTAACTTAGATCTACATTTGTTTAAGTGGTGGTTCTCACTAGTATAAGGGGACTAGTTATCATTTTACACACCAAGTGTATAAAAGAAGAATAAATGAAAGATAAACTATAACTTTAAAGTATGTATTGCATACATATTATTCTAATATAATGTAATCTATAAGCCTATTAAGTAAATGTACACGAGTTTTATTCAGTTGTCATGATTTTACAATTTTTCAATGTTACTTAGTAATATAAATTAATAAGTAAAACTGGAAGTTATTCCCTTAAATGATAAAAGTAATCTTGTTTAAGTAGCTAATCCAAATTAGCTTTTAATGACAATATACATATAAAACCCAAGCAAGGAGTAAGTTCTTAGAGTTTTGTAGCAAGTTGGTTACCAACTTTGATATAATATAAATAATATATTTTTGTTCTCAAATACCATTCCTACAACGCTTTGCATTTCATTGAGGGAAGGTGAATTTGACATATCTAAAAGTCGATATAGCTTTTTATTCTATATAACTTTACATTTAAGGTATGTAACAACAATCTAATTTCATTTCCAGAGAATATCAATGAAACTAACTTGAATAACTACCTTTCCTAAAACAAAGAGAAATTCTCTAAGCAATCCTCACCTCTACTTATTGGGAAGAAACGGAGGTTCTTTGAATCCTCACTTCAATTGTTCTTAGGGATTTCTGACTAACGACTTACCAACTATAAGAAGAATATCTAAAAACATTTATTTTGTTAATTTAGGTTAGATTTTTTTTTCTTTTTTCTTTTTTCTTTTTTCAAAACCGTGTTGTGGTAAAAACACATCCCCCTCTATTATTCACTTAATTCTCATTATGGGGACACTTTACTATGAATATCTAAAAACATTTATTTTGTTAATTTAGGTTAGATTTTTTTTTTCTTTTTTATTTTTTCAAGACTGTGTTATGGTAAAAACACATCCCCCTCTAGTATTCACTTAATTCTCATTATGGGGACACTTTACTATTTGGGTATTGAGAAATTGGATTGCTTCAATGAGTTCGATTTGTTTTTCTATCAAAACTCATGTGATCTCATTTGGACATTTGGTTTGCAACTAGCAACCTATTTGGAGATTGATGTTTTTTCATTGCTTTGGCCATATATAATGTATTTTACCTTTTGTGTTACAAATTTGTTCTCTTTGTAGATAATTAATTTTTGTAATTATATATTATATATATATATATATATATATATATATATATATATATATATATATATATATTTATGTTGTATCATGCATTTCATAGTCCCCGAGACCAAACCTTTATTTATGTAATAGCTTAATGTTTAAAAGTAGATTTAAACATTTCACATTTAAAAATTGGTCATAGTCGCAGGCTTAAAACAAGTGACACACACACACACACACACATATAGTATCAGAGCTAAATTAAAAATATTCAAGTCCAAACTCATATTTATATGGCATATGGAATATATTAAAAATTAATCAAAAACTAAAGTCCAACCATATAACCGATAGGAGGACCCACCTGCCACATCATTACTCCCGCTCCCAGTAGGGTCAATAATTATCGGAGAGTTTCGACTGAACAAGCTTTTAAAAACTCTGATACAACAGTCCCTCCAATCTCCGATAGCAATATAACCTCTCGCTCCGATATGCCGATACACCTTGCCTCTCTGACTTCTGATATTCATATCCCTTTGATCGTTGATATATTCAATATGGCACTCCACAAATATTCTAATAATAAATCCTACCAACCTCTGATATATGACGTCCCCGATACTTCGATATCCTCATATCACTGATCTCCAATACCAGGCTTCGATATGTCAAACCTGATATAATGGTATTAATTCTGGTCATAAAGATATCATGGTTGTTGCATATCGTAGCTCCTGTATGTAACCACTTTAGAAATTGAGGATATCAGAAAATGTCTGATATACCTTTGTGCCCTCTACTTATCCGCCTATGTCATCACCTCTAATACCATTAAGCCTTAGGGGACTTTTGAGGTCTAAAATGGACCTCCTAAGAAAAATGTGCAACCAAAATCATCTTTTTAAGAACCAATAGGATTGAAGATGATGCTATCAACCATGGGGGATGATTCACCATTTTTGGAGTAAAAAGGTAAAAAGATTAAAAAAATAATAAAATAATGAAACTACTTTTTCAACTCGTATTTTCAACTTATCTCCATAAGGTTTTACTCAAATTTTGAGTGGGAGTACTCATTGGATGCAAAATTTAATTCCTCGACCAAGGAGTACCCATGTTGCATACTTTCGATGAATCCTACTACACAAAAAATTGAGAAATGCATGAAAAAAATGTGATTGGAATCATGTTATTCAAGTATTTCTCATTTTTCACATAGTAGGGTCCATCGAAAGTATGCAACATGGGTACTCCTTGGATGAGGGATCAATGTTTTCATCCAATGAGTGTTTCTTCTCGAAATTTGTGTAAACCCATAGGGAGATAAGTTGAAAATAAGAGTTGAAAAAATAGTTTTGTCTTTTTTTTCCCTCTAAAATTTGATGATGTAATGTAATCTTATTTTATTATTTCCATTATTATTTTATAATTCCTTGAAGAGGCCCATTTTATACCTCAAAATTCCCCCAATGCTCCTGCCACGTATAAATAAAAAACCACTTAATTAATTTAAAAAGGGTCTCATGGCATAAATGATGCTTGAAATGTATTATAGCATTTTGACTTGTTTTTGCCATTTTAATAAAAAAATCCTCTATTTACAACTAATTTTATTTTTTAGTATAATAGAGAGGCATATAGAACCGATAAGAATCAACGCATCTAGTCAACGTTCTCAAAGAAACTCCTCCAAGTGGCGCAAAGAAAACTTAAAATAGGCAAGGGTTGTTGAAGTTGTTATTCAAAGATAACCATGCCTGTGAATTCCACTTATCAGTTACAAGAAAGTTGTACAATCTTATCAGAGTGCTAACAAAGTTGGGTATTTTCTTAACCATTAATATATTTATTCAACTAGAGCTCCAATAGAAGCATACTTCTATATCTATATATTTTTAATAAACTTTAATATTGAGAGATATGGGGGAATTTTTATTATTTATCCCTATATAACTATGATTTTTTGGATGAGTCGAGGGGGAGGGGGAGAGGGGAATGTAAGAGATAAAGTAGAGAATAGAGTAGAGTGCTATTATTAGAATAAGAGATTATTTCATAGATCCTTGATTTATGTGATTGGGGTTTAGTCTCTTTGAATTATGAGTTGTGTAAAGAGAAGCAGGGAGTTTAATGTGATATCGGATCCTCTCCGTATCGGAGCCCCCCAATATTGCAACTATTTCTTTTTGTCTCATTTTAAAAGTTTCGATGACCTTACCTCCGATACCACTTAGTTCTTGACACATATAAGTAATACCAATGAGCTCTTGCAACGACGAAACCAAAGTGTGACAAATGGCAGATGCAGATCGATATCGGAGGTTGGAACATATCAGAAGTCGGAGGGGGAGGCACATTGGGATATCTACATGGAGAGAATATCGGAGGTCGGAGGGAGTGTTGTATCATTTATTGAAAATCAAAGTTTTTAAAAGCTTTCTCGAGTGAAAATGTTTGATCGTCAATACTCGAGAGCAGAAGAAATGATGTGGCAGGTGGTTCCAACAGATATTGGAAATTTGGCCACAAGTTTCATAATGTGACTCGTAAAAAAAACTCTGATATGGGTATTTCTCCGATAATGTGTTATTATACGTGTGTGTTATTTGTAGTAGTTTTCATTTTATATTCATCGATATTGGCTATAAAGTTTTTCAAAAGAATACTTTGATAGCCTCAACTTCTGGTATTTTTTAATTAAAGAGTCATTACGACATGGTGTAACATAAGCTTGGTCTCGAGAGTTATTAATTAATTAATCCTAATCATTTAAGATTTAAAACAAAGTTTTATTAACAATAAACTTAGTAAGATCAAGGAAAACTAAATATTTAGCATTGTAGTGGATCATTTGTTTGATTAAGATCGGAAGGAAAAGATATTTCATAATCAACCCTGGGTTTATCCCAGAAATTGAAATAACAGAACTCATCAACATTTTATTGGAAATAACCCAAATCATAACCCATCGCAAAGAAAAACCACAACAGATAGCCTGAGAACCTTATAATAGTGACTTTCCAGAACTTTGTAGGAATGATCAAATAACAGTTAAATAACAGTGAAATGATTGAGAATTGAATCAGATACAACAAAGGAGCATGTAATAAAGTATAGTGAACTTGCAATGAACATGTAACATTACTATAATGAAATTGGAAAGAGTATTGAATTGAAATGAATATAAAACTAGTTAGAGAGAGACACGTACAACAGGAAAATATTTGAAGACATGATGAGTAGATGCCTTTATATTTAATAATCAACCTTCAATTTCTATATCATAAAGATAGTACATAAGACATTTTGAAGATTTAACAATAATAGTAGGCCTCATCAAATTGAAAGATTCATGATTTGATATTCAAATTAATAGAAGGAAGGATTATCCATTTATAATATTAAAAATATTATAAAATTGGTTGTTTGAGTGCTAGATATATTTGTTTGATGTGTACTAAAATAGAGGAAGAGGTGAAAACAAAATTGCATAGATGTTGGTGACAGAATAGGTACGAAGAAAAGTGAAATATTTTGTGTCCACTACTATTCATATGTACAGTGCGTGCAATGATAATGGCAACACCAATTTGTATCTTCAACAATACCAAGATAAGAATTGTGGGATTGCCAATCCATTGGAAAGTTTTTTACATTATCTCTTTGATGAATATGTACAACGCATTGCAGGAAAGTCTTCAATTTATTGAGAAGGTTAATAGTTTTTTGTAGATGATGGAGAAGGAAGATTGGGCACGGAAGGTGTTTGGCCCTTATGTCAAGAATAGGAAGTTTCTTGGCACGTATCTCTTTATAGTATCCATATAGTAGCAACAAGTACTTGCTATCCATCTTGATAGTCTACAAAAGGGGAAAAACAAGAGTTGTTGAATTACTTGAATTCCATAAGTGGAAATCATAATCATAATATTATTAGTATAAGTAAAGGAAAGTATAAAACATTAATGAAATGAAACAACACTAAAAGGATAGAAAGTTGTGGAAGAGGAAGATTCTATTTATTTGAGAAAGGGAGAAAATATTGAAATTTCAAGTGAGTTTTGTAGCAAATATTTCTAAAAGAAAGCAAGTATATTGAAATTGAATCAAAATTATACTTACCAACAGGGAATCAGAAGGGACTAGATGTAATGATTATATTGTAGTTGGTTGTAAATACTTTCTTGCTAACATGGATTCCTCTTGTTGCCTACCTTTAACGTAAGCATTACCTTGCATGCGGATGTAGTGGCTGAAGGGAAATGGTGGACAGATGTGAATATCAGCCAAGGTTCTAACTCTGGAGATGGCAGTGAATGTTAAGCCTTTCCGGTCAATGTTGCCAATGTCCATTGTTGCCTTTGGTAATGTCAAGCCTTGTGATTTATGTATTGTCAAGCCCCATGACATTTGAAGGGGAATTTTCCTACGAGATCCTCGTGTTATTGGTGGAAGTGGCACATAAGATGGTTTGAAGGTATCCCATGGAAGACCTTTGTATTGGAAGATGTCAACAACAACAAAGGATGACAACTGAGGGGATTTTGATCTAGGTGCATAGAAAATGGAAACTACTTTTCCAAGTGCTCCGTTGACAATACCTGCTTCAACCCACAAGTTGCATGTGAGGAAAATGTGTTTTTCATTGCAAATAATAACTTTTGCTTCCAACTATTCATATTCTTCATGTTTGCCAATAGGATGGTGGTTCCTTTTCTCATGCAATTGACATGTTCAATTTTTTTAGCATTTTTTTTTTATGCAATGTGACATCTAGGTTTGTTGGATATAGGTGCATTGCGTTGTCAAAATCATATTTCTCATCTCTTGAAAAAAAGGAATCTGTCCTTGACATTAGAAGGTTCCAGTCCTCCATAGCTGGTGTTGCATTCCTAAGATTCACGAGACATTGGCAGAATGCAACTTAAGCAAGGCCAGCCCCATGTTGACGAAAAGGTGGTAGATATTGTGATGACCGTGCCAAATCTGTGCCAAAGGGCATTGCCACATGAAGTGTCAATACACATGGGGATGTCCTTCATAGGAGGTAGTTTCCCAAGATCACCAACAAGTATGACAGATTGATTACCAAAAGGAACATTCTAGTATGAAGGGAATGCCTCTCTTAAACAATTGTCTACACGTGAAAGAAGTTTAGGCCCAATAAAGCTCATTTCATCAATTAAAAATTATTTGACATGAAAAAGTTTCTCTTGGAGATGTAGAAGTGCCTCAAGAGGATGCATTGAAATTAAAGGAATGTGAAGGGAAGAATGGATTGTAAGCACCTTTATCTTAAATGTTGCAACACCCATTGGAGCGAGTAGGAGAAATGAGCTTTATTTGGGAGTAGATTCAACAAGCAATGTATCTTTTAGGAAATCAATTAAGTGAGACTTCCTCATGCTGGCAGTACCTTGGATGAGGATTATAGGTGGAGGAATGGAGGAAGTGATCCTAAAGTGTGTGAGGACAATGTTGAAAGAAAATTTTTGGGTGGGTGATATTGAGGCAAGGGAGTGGGGAATTAGACAGGGGCTAGAATGGATTTGGGTGGATGAGCGACTGAAGTCTATGAAACGTATGGTTGTCTCTTGTAAAGTGAAAGGGATAGTAGTATGGGTGCAATTATGGTTTGATTGAATGTGGTAAAGCATGTCAAAGTCATCAATTTCCATGTTGTTTCCAGGGTGTAGTTGAGAAAGGAATTGCCATTCATCTATGTTTATGGATTCAGAGGGGGTGCGACATAGCATTAGTGGACATGTCATCACATCAAGAGGAAAGGGATCTTTAGGGGCACAATGAACATTCCATGCAACATACATATGTCTTTTTCATTCCCAATGTGAAATGATTGATTCATCAATGGAGTCAATGTCTTAAGGGAGTGTGTGAAAAGGGAAGTATAGACGTAGTTCACTCCAGTAGAAAGAAGTGTAGCATGCACAAATAAGAGAAGGGATTGAGCTATAACAAGGAAGGACATGAACAATATTCGAATGGTTTATTTGTTTCCATTGGTTATGTTTTCGGAGAGCAAAGAAGGATTGGGAACGTGCATCCTCAAGAAGAGTTAGTGTTTCAAGTGAAGGAGGTCTATCCATGTATGCTACAATGAAGGGTGGTATTGGGAAAGGAAACAAAGGAGGGAAACAATTGAGCAACTACAAAGTGAAAGGGGAATTTTTTGTAGCATGTGGCATATTTATTTTGCATCAATGTCCCTATTGATAGCTATTATTTTAAATAATTTTCGGACAACATTATCAACAGGTGCTTCAGGGTGGACAACTTGTGAGACATGTGATAACATCTTGAAATATATTTTTGATCTTGTCTCTAGTTTCACTGCATATTTTGAGATGTAGTGGAGAACGACATGGTGAGACAAAACTAGTTGAAAGTCTATGTTTTCTCTCCATATGGATAACATGTCAGAGTTATGTACATTTAAACGGTCATCATTATGAGTGGAGACATATTTCTTTCATCCATTGTCATCAATCATCAAAGAATATGTGGGATGCAAATCCCATGGAACTCCATAGCGGCAAACAAGAGTAGTACCTTTTTTGTGAAGATAGGAAGAGGGGTGACATTTTATATGGCATTAAATGCAATTAGCAAGGTCATCGTAGTCCTGAATACGGGGCGATGCACATATCAATGGTGATGGGAGGATGCATGGGTCATGATTTTTAGAGCGGTGTACATAAGGTTCATGTTTTTCAGAAGGCTGAGGATTCCAAGAAGAAATGTGTTGATCGAAATAGGACTTTTCTCTATCAACTGCAGCTCGGTCATGCCAATCGAGGTTGTCCATATCATGTGAATTTTCCAGCCAAACAAAACCATGTATGTGTGTAGATCCCATATGTTTCCACTTATACTTGCCAAGATGAGAAAGGAAAATTTGTGAGGCGAGTGTACATCTAGGAAGAAAAACAAAGAGGAGAAGGCTGGTTAGACAAAAACCTGCACTAGAAGTCCTTTGCATGTAAACCTTTTTGCAAGACCTCTTCAATGAAGACTATGAATTGATAATGAATGTACTGTGATTTAAGATGTGGATTCTTGATTATATTGTGGAACCTCCATTAAGACAAATATGATGAATCTAGGTGGGGATCGCTAGGTATGACCATGTGCTATTCATGCCATTTGGTATCAGCTACGCTAAGGGTGAAGAATAAAGTAGACCTACGTATTTTTGTGATCATATTAGTGAGTTTACCATTATGTTTGTTCTAGAATGAGCATGTACCCCTAAGGCCTGACTCGAAGCACATAATCTGGTCAGGAAGCACAGAATCAGGCATGTCATGGAGTCATGCATGAAGGTATGCAACGGTCATTGGAAAGCCCTCTTCCAGGTTTATTTTCACAAAAACAGTAGCATTTGCTTGACTACGATGCCACAACATAAGATTGTACAACTAATACTGAAATCTTGGGTGTTGGCCAAAATTGTTATCATAGTAGCATATGAGGTGCAAAGGATATTATTGCATTTCAAATTTTCTAAGGCATGGTTGAACAATCATGGAAACCCCTATGGGAAGAGTGTGTGGAAGGCCATAAAAAAGAGGCCTTCTGTGGTGTATTCATTGATAGAAAATAGGGAAATAGAGGGATAGGAAAGTGGAGTAGTGGAATAAGGATGGGAAAAGTGTAGGTAGTTGAATATTTCTTCAAGCTCAGTATGGGAATTTTGGAGTGCTGATACAAAAGGGGATGGTTGGAGGTTTGTTAGGGTGGGTTATACAGGAATTTCATCATCCAAAGTAGGGAAGGAAAGTCCTGGTTCAGGAGAGGAGTGGGTGATGTGACAGAGGAGAGAAGAGATATCGGTAAGGTGAGTCAGCAAGGAAGATATTGCAGCTTGTTCCACATGGACATCCTTGTAGCAGAGATCATGGGCTAGTTTTTACTCCAAAGCTACAAAAATGGGTGTCCTGCTTACAATGAAATCATATGTTTTGTGGTCAAAGCCATGTCTAGTAAAAACTATGATGTTCAATTCATAAACCAAGAGTGGCAAGATGTTGGCAATAGTAGTTACGTCTTGGGGGAAACAAATAGTGTGACCAGTGTACTTGTACTTCCCACATTGTGCATGGGTGAATTGTAAGATTGGGTCGACATGCCCTATGAACATTTCCTCTATTTGTGATAGGGCAGCAAAGATAGACAATTCCTTGCCAGGGTCCATGTTGTTTGCAAGGAAGAAGCAATGGGTGGACTTTGTAGTTACAAAATGGGAGCAAAAAATGATTCCATGCAAGAATCTTTTTTTCATATTTGTGTATGATTCCTTGCATATGGAGGAGACATGCAAGCGAGAGAGGTCATCTATGCTTTCACGAAATCGGTGGTGTGCATGGTTAAGGGCAGGGTTGAAAAAATTATGCGGATGGGAGGGTCAAGAAGAATGGGTGGATGTGGTGTGTGCGATGTATATGGGGAATAAGTGGAAGTGAATGGAGGAAGATGAAGGGAAGGTATATTGTGAGTAGGGAATGTTGAAGGAGATGGGTTTGCAAGTGAAGTTTGGAGATGTTGGGGAAGAGAAACATTATACGGGGGTGTAGTTGGAAAGGTTTGGTGGTTTAACCTAGATTTATATTTGAGATGTCTTTGTTTGTTGTATTTGTCTTTATTTTGTGCATAGAGGAGTATCTTGCATACATTTCTTGAGGGGTTTCCAAAAGACTCTAGCATGTCCATCATGATACAAACATGGGGACATGAATATTAGTGAATACAGGAGATGAGAGAGAGTAGTATTGAGCTCAAAGAAACAATACATGGAGGAGTGTTCATAGGAGGAAGAATGTTTAATGGAAGGGGAGGGAAGAATTATAAATTCAAAAGGGACGGAAATAGGAGAAAGTGTTTATTTCTATTTTATTTTGTTTGCAATTTGCGAAAGACTGTGTACATCCCCATAGTATTTTTTTTTTTTGGGGAAATTGCAAAAGAGTGTGCGCATCCCCATATTAGTTGTGTAACATGAAGACATGCACAAGGAAAGAAGTATAAATATGCAAGATGCGAGATAAGTAAAGATCAAATATATGTATTTTTTAGTTTTTTTAGTTTTTCAAATCAGGAAAGAGTGTGTACATCCAAGGCAAGAAGTATAAAGAGCCAAGGTGCAACCTAACTAAAGACTACATAGATTTAAGGTAAAGAAACAAAAACCTTTTCTAACAAGTCAATGTTTGTATTTAATTGCACAAAACATACTTTAAAAGGATGCAAATATACTACCTTGTTTAGAAGGAAGAACAAAAGAGCATATATATTATATTTAAAGGTAAAAGATGCAACACTATCTAAAGGTGGAAGTTGCAACATGTAACATAGGTGTATATACATAGAGGAGAGAAGTAGAATGATGATGTGAACAAAAGAAAAGGGTGGTAGGGGAAGAAATGAGAATGAACGGAGAATCATATATAAAAAAAAATTGTTGTTGTAGGTGTCTTTTTTATGTGCATAGAGGAGTCTCCTATGAACATTTGTTGAATGGTTTTCAAAAGACTTTGGGATGTCCATCGTGAACCAAACATGGGGACACAAATATTAGTGAATAAAGGATATGAGAGAGAGTAGTATTAAGCGTAAGACATATGTTCGTAGGAGGAAGAGTGTTTAATGGAAGGGGAGGGAAGACATCTAAATTCAAAAGGAAATGAAATAGGAGCAAGTGTTTATTTCTATTTTCTTTTTTTTTGAAAATTGTGAAAGAGTGTGTACAAACACATAGTATTTTTTTTTTTTGGAAATTGAAAAAGAGTGTGAACATCCACATGTTAGCCATATGACATGAATACATGCATAAGGAAAGAAATATAAAGATCCAATATGCGAGATAAGAAAAGATTGATTATATTTTTTTTGTTTTCTTAATGTTGCAAATAGGGAAAGAGTGTGTACATCCAAGGCATGAAGTATAAATATCCAAGGTGAAACATAGCTAAAGATCAAATAGATTTAATGTAAATAGACAATAACCTTTTCTAACAAGCTAGTTTTTTTATTTAATTTCACAAAAAATACCTTAAAAGGATGCAAATATACTACCTTGTTTAGAAGGAAGAGCATATATATTATATTTAAAGGCAAAAGATGCAACATTATCTAAAGGTGGAAGTTGTAGCATGTTATATAGGTGTATATACATAGAGAAGAGAAGTATAATGATGAAGTCAACAAAAGAAGAAGGTGGTAGGGGAAGAAATCAGAATGAACAAAGAAGCATATAAAAATTGTTGTCTACATTTCAGTCTGACATGGGGGAAGAAAATGAAGTTTTAAAGGCAATGAAGAACTGGAGCAGTAAACAATTTTTTTATATCCTTGAGGAAAAGTGAACATGCAGATCCATAGGTGATTTCCTTCGAATTGATTAGTACAAGCTTCAAGTGGTCAACGCCATTAAAGTTATCTATTTTTACAGACAATGTGAAGAGGAAATGACAACATGGAACCCTTGAACAAAGCTCGTGGATAGCACCAATATCAATGAAGAGTATGAAAAAGTCTTTTGCTTGGACACTCATGAGTTTAGTTGCAACATCATCAAAAGCTGTGACATTTTTCAATAGGCCTATGTGGTCATGCATTTCAAATTTCATTACATAGCAATAGTCACATTCTGGGAAGTCCCCCCCACATTTTTTATAGCACCACATTCCATTTGAGTGTTGGAAATTCTTTTCTCATGCACTGAATTCCATTAGATGAGAGAGCACATGCAATGAAATAGAAATATTGCATGTCAATAGAGGTGTTGGTTCCAAGAACAAAGAACCATGCTGCTTTTCTAAGGGGATGCAATTCTATGAGGTCGGAAATTGTATGTTGTGGGTGGGCTCGCTTGGAAGACTTACAAAAATTTCTACTTAATGATGGTGAAGAACCCAAGTATCATTTTTCATGAAACCATGACTGGAGCTAGTGAGTCTCTGGAATGTCGGGATCTAGAAGGAGGTTGCTGGTGGAGATAGTACCTATTGTTCTTCCATTAAATTCAGCTATGTGGCCCCCTTTGATTGCAAGCACGGTCGAAGTACTAGAAGAGTAGAGTTCAATGAGTTCATGACCTATACTGTGGCAATGCTTTCCCCATGGGGTCGATACTATACCCAAACATGCCTTCCAATCTAAGAGTTTTTATAGGTGTTTTAGACCCATATTTTCGACGAATGTTGGAGGTTGGAGAAGTGGACTTCACCACGCCAATGATGTATATAATTGAGTCGAGGTTTGCAGATATGATTTCACTTATATATTTGAAATGGAAATGGCGGAAAGGAATTGTCAGAACATCATCCAAGAAAGGTTCAACAATGGAAGTTACAGAGAGGAAGACTTCCCATTTGCTATCGAGATGGTTGTAATTTATGTTTGTTTGTTTGATTGTTCCATTTCAAACCATGTAAATCTACCAAATTTGGACAAGGTCATGCAAAGAATCTTCTAACTCACCGAAGACGGAGAGATGGATTGCATCGTTAGCACAATCAATGAGGTCAAATCCACAGACCTTCCCAAAGGCTCGAGCATTGTTGTATGACTGAAGGGATGTTTTTACAGGAACCCTACCCTGGATCGACCAATGTTTAAGGTAGAGGCTTAGCTTCATGAATGGCATGGAAGAAGGCATATCAGAGGACAACTGAGTTGATGATGAAGCAGAATCCTGTGTCGAAGTAGGAGTATGCAAGAAGGGTCCATGTGATGTTGAAGAGCCCACTTGGTATGTGGATGCTTATACAATTTGAAGAAGGGTCGGGTCCCCAACCAAAGTTGCATGACGTTCAATATTTTCGAGTTCAACTTTTATTGTCTTGAAAAGAAGGAAAGAAAGAGGAAGGAAATGTATCATTAGTTGTGTTGTCACTTACTACAAAATGTGTTTTCATTTGTCCAAAGAGAAAATGAGAAGAAAAGTTTGAAATCATCTTCCAAGTCTCAAAAGAACCCAAAGTCTAAATTATACCCTCTCCATCAGAAGGTGCTCTAAATAAGCTTTCCAATGATATGTATAAGTCCAAAAATGGACTCATGGATCAAAAGATATGGTATTCTAAAGTTTCAAGGATTCAAGCCTTAGGAAAGAAGGAATATAGGAGGTTTGAGATCAGAGATCCCATATCGGAGGTCCAATGACATTGAAGATCAGTGGTTGTATGTCAGAGCTGCATGGAATATCAGAGCATCAAGTCTCATATATCTTAGATAGGAGATTGGTGGTCGCAACATTAGGGATCCAATGCATCAGAGAAAGCAGATTAGAGCATCAAGCGTATCGTAACATCGACAATCACATATCGGAACTTGTAAAAAGACAACCTTTTAAAAGTTTTGAGAAGGGTAATGTGTCAATAGTGTAAAATCATGGGGGGACTCAAATATAGGTATATAAAGGATTCCATCGCAAAACCAAGGGTGGACGAGCCCTTTTCTCTCTCCTCCCGCAGGATATGTGGTGGCATCTGATTAGTTCTAATAAATATACAATGGCATTTGATGTGGCAGTACAGGTGGACACATGGCAGGTAGTTTTGGCTTTTTTGAGGGGGGCTACAGGGACATATCTGGGTTACACATGTCACCACTCAGAAAGTGCCACATGGAGTGATGATGTCATAATCGAAGATTGGCATATCGCAAGTGTGGAATATCACAAATCCGATGTTGATACTCTGATTGGAAAGTTCTGATAAAGAGGTGCTTCAATATTTGGCTAGCGCATGGTTTAGAAGAGTTAAAGGACCAAGGGGTGCAAAGCACTTTACAAAGGAGAATTGGCCCTCGATAGGAACAAAATTACCTAGCTCCTTAGGGGATAAGAAACAGGCCACGATTCCCAGTCTAATGGCATACACGTTTCAAGGGGCTAAACAAAAGGAGCCAAGGAACATTGAAACTCATTGTTTTGTAGTGTTTTTAAGAATAAAAGTTTCAATAAGCGAAAAGATCTGATATAACATTATGGCTATATTACAAGGAATATATCACTCTAATAGTGAAATGCAAAGATTTATGTGATGGATGAGTTTTCAGTTGTGATACCACTAAGGACACCATAGTTTATTTCTCCTAGCTTTAAAAGGTGGGGATTCAAGCAGTTAAGGGGAAAGCGACAGGTGAACTAGCTGAGTGACTGAAGAGGAATCATCGTGGCAGAGACGTGGCCTATCTAGAGGCCATCACAAGAATCGCAAGGAGATATTTTCCTCCATCATCATTTAGTTTTCCCTTATTTCTATTTTTTTGTAATTTTTGTATTTTAAAGAACATAATCAAACCCGATTGCAATGATCTGGGTAGCAGGCCTTCGCATGCCAAGACAACTAGTCAATTACATAGTTGGGACACAACTAAGATTTTTTTATAATTTTTTTACAAAGCTCTTTCTCTTCTTATAAAAAGGGGGAAGAAACACTTAATGGAGGTTCCTGAATTCTACACCCAAGAGGGTTGAATTCTATGGTTCCACATTGGTCCTATTTTCCTGTTCATGAGGGGCTTGTGCTATAGATTGTTGAATGTAAATGGACTTGTGATTTGGATTACATCTTCAAGGTCAATGAAATTGTTTTGTTGATTCCTATCAGAGCAATGTGAAATATGTTTTCCCCCATTGTTTATCACTTCATGTATGTCTTTCCCCCTCTGAAATAATGTAATGAAGCTACTAGTATCATTCTCATTCATGGTTGTATATTTGTTGTTAAGTAGTAATGGTACGTGTTGTTGGTACCATTCTATGACCCTTTTTCCCTCCCAAAACATGACCATTTCCTACCTCTTCTCATCATTTATTCCTCAAATGCCTTGGAAATTAATTAATTAATAGTTTTATAGTTGTTGAATTGCATTTAAATTGATTTAGGGTTTTGTGTTAATAAATTAGGATTTTGGGCCTAAATAACTACAGGAAGTCTCAACAACCTATAAATGGCTTATCGTTTGACATGTGGCATGACAGCCAGGCCAGAGCGAAAGGTATGGGCGAAAAAAAGGAATGTCCAAGCATGGACAAGCACCTATCCTGCAGCGGAAACATCCCTCCTATATGCACGGTCAACGCCTGGTCAACTATGGCATGTTG
>APFE030018255.1:154349-224876 GCA_000404065.3 Pinus taeda
GTTTTGTGTTAATAAATTAGGATTTTGGGCCTAAATCACTACAGGAAGTCTCAACAACCTATAAATGGCTTATCGTTTGACATGTGGCATGACAGCCAGGTCAGAGCGAAAGGTATGGGTGAAAAGAGGAATGTCCAAGCATGGACAAGCACCTATCCTGCAGCGGAAATATCCCTCCTGTATGCATGGTCAACGCCTAGTCAACTATGGCATGTTGGCACAAAGGAAGCAACAACACTCAGTTACAGTCCATTCGATTTTTAAGTTGTTTCCTAGTTTTTATATGCGTAAGATAGGATAGGAACATCTCTGCATTTTTACAAAAGCAGCAACAGCCGCCCATGTATAAACATCCATTTTGCAAAGGATGTAATGTATGTAATTAAAAGGCTAAACCAGGTTATATGTTCATTTACCTACCTACCTACCTATTGGATATTGTAGACTGTTACGTTTTATATACATTGTCGTCTCAGAACAGAGCTTTTGGTTTTGATATAAGATTGCATTATAATCTATGTGCATTGCTTAATACTGTGATCGTGGTGTGACTATCTCGGTGTGCCAAGGACGCGGACGGGCCCTGCGTGCATGGTATACCAACATTTTAATTACGTTTGCATTGTATTTGCATTGTGATTTTAATTTCATTTTACAGTCAAGCGTTTGAATGGTATTTGGTATTGATTTATATGCTCAGAGATTTGATTGATGCTTACGTTGTGTTTATGAATATGTTGTTAGATGTCTGTGCATGTTCTTGAACAAACCTTCATCTGGATTGTGAATTACATCCTGTAAAGGATCGATCCAGGGTTGTTTGTAAATCACTAATATGGAAGATGCTTATGATTTTTACTTTGCATGCTTACATTAAATATTCATGACTGTTGAGTGACATTGAACAGGGGTTTCATGTTGGTGTCTCTGTAAGGAGACCGAAGCCTTTAAATCTAGTGATACACAGCATGTTATGGATTGCGTTTTAGTTGTTAATAGCATATGGTTTGATGCTTAGTTAAAGCTTTGATTGATAGTTTAACATTAGATCTAGTCTCAGCACTGTACTTAGGAATAATAGGTCTAGAGTAGATCCTTTATGCTTATATATTTTAGGCACACGGCTCTAAGTATATGTACCCTGGTTGATAATAAATTTATACCAATCTAGCACCCTAGATAGGACACTACATTTGTGTTAACTACATATTTACTTAAGTACCTGTAATGTGCACATATTTACTTAATTTTATTTGGTGACAAATGTATTCATGATGCATAGAACTTGGCACCTTAATTAGCGCTCCACTCTTTCTGCATTTTCATCCCCCCACCCTTCCATATCTCTACTAGATATTATTGCCTAGGATTATGTGCTATGTCCAACCCTCTACATCGATTTCCCTACTTTCCTTCCTCCTATTCACCTATACTACAACAACAATGTCAAGCTTGCTATTGTTGTGTGTCGGCCACCAGAGGCAAGGCATTCCTCTTTGATATTAGCTACTCCCTGAGTATTTAGATCTATGTGTCCTCTTGAGTTTACCTTGATGAAGGACTATTAAACCAAACCCCTAAATTATACCTTTCCAAATTACATGACATATGGAGTGCAACATAAATCCCTGAGATAATCTTGAAAATCACTCCTCTCAGATTCCCTAAGCACTTTTCTTGTTTCAACTCAGAGGCTATCTCTAGGAGGCTTCTATATCTTCTGAAGAACTTGTGCGACAAGTGATAGAAAATGCTACAACATATTTTTGGCATCGTTTTCGGGGAATGAATCATTATATTTTTCCCTAGGTATGACAATTTCTATATTCCCCCTGTCGGGTCAGCAAGGGAAGTGTAGGTTGAATTGCACTCACCTTGGTGACTCCAATATTTGAATCTTATTATAAACACCCTAGACACTACACTATCTATATATTTATTTCATCATCCTAGCTTTCAAGAGGCCTCTTACTCGCTTTGATGCTAAACAATAGAAAACCCTCCCTATATATGAACTTGAGATCGCTCACCTAAAGGAGTTTTCAAAATGGCCATTCCTGCATTCTTGACCAACAAATTCGCCCCACTGGATTTTTCTTTCATTGCTGGTTATCCCCATCATGTCCCTTCAGTTCATGAATGGTATACCTATTTGCCTACATTCAGTGGAAACACATATAGAAGGTCAGACCAGCACCTTAAGAATTTTCATGAATGCATGGAACAATAGGATATTGTTTTTGCAGATGTGAAAATGAAGTTTTTCATGTATTCTTTAGATGAAGATGCTAGATTTTGTTGCAAAAAAATACATCGTCTTAGCATATATTCCTTAAACAACTTTCACAAAGCATTTAATCATTATTGCAAAAGATTATATCCACTAGATGCTTTGTTTGAAGATTGTTGTGCATAATTTAATGTTGAAAATATTTCTGAGGTTAATGATCCTACTGAAGATATTTGTGGGGCTCCACTCCAAGAATATACCTACTCACATCAAGAATCATTACTCAATGATCAAGAAAGACAAGAAGGAGACATCATCGAGTTGCAAAAAAATCCTCGAAGATCATGTTCTGCTGAATTGTATGATTCTCCTTCTTATGAATTGTATGGCTCCGAAGGGATGTTGAGAAATGCAGGAATACAACAGTCCCAATCATGGAAATATGGAAAAAAAGAGGACGCCCACCACGAGGTTAATAAGGAGGGTCCAGTTTATGATCCACATCCTTCAAATGGAGAATAATTTCAAGAAACTGATATTAACGTTGATGAAGTTTCTCCAATTTATGATTCATATGATTCATAGGAGGATGAGGTTGTGATGAAGGAGCATCTAACCCCCCCTTAATCAAAGAGGAATCTAAAGCGGAGAAAAAAGAGGACAGTGTGGACCATGGAGCAAAACAAGGGAAAATTTGTTTTAAAACAGATTTAAAGGATGGATTGGATAAGTCTCTCGAAGACTTGTTACCACTGTTATCTGCCATGTGTTGTATGCATGTATGTAATGAGAGCTTTAAGGGCTTTTTGTTAGATGTTTGATCGGATCTTTCATAGTGATCCAATCCAACACTTCTATTATATATATGTGATTGAACCTATGTGTTCAACAGGGGACATAGAGCATAGAATAGGAAACTCTGTAAGCTGAGAGTGCTTATAATGTAGCCACAGGAGAACCCATTCTAAGGCTACGATGCCTAAGTTCTGTAATCTTATGTTTATAATAGATATACATGTTCTGTGAATTCCGCATGTCTGTATAGTTTCCTTTGTTCGTGTTATGGTGCGTGTTATGTGTCGAATGATTTAACCCCGTTTGAAAGTATGTTGATCGACCATTGACCATTGTAGGGTCAACGACAATCTAAAGATATATATATAACTGTTATTTCATGCTCAAAGACATATATGGTGGAGAACTATGTTAAAGCGCAAAGAATCCTTCGAAGGCGGCAAATTCCATTTCCACAGAGAAACAAGAGAAAAACCACTGAACGAGACTAATGGGCGGACATAAAAATTTATAGAACATGGACTATACCCTTATTGGGTCCGGAAGGATGGATTTCTGATCAGAAAGTCAAAGGAACAAAGGATTGGGACAGTGAGGCACCGACGACCGATAAGAACTATTGCCGACAGGAAAATCGGTGATTAGGGGAATTAGTCTATTGTCGATTGGAGCTTGAAATATCCAACAAACTAATCGGTGATCGGCATGGTGGAGTCCCGATATAATCAAAGATCGGAGGTTGGAGTCACTGATAAGCAATATCGCTGATCAGGCATATCGGCGATCGGCATATCAGAGTATTGGAGATCGGAGGATGGAGTGGCGCTGTGGACTTGTGATAGAATAATGTTGTGGACCCATCGATAGTTATTAAAGTGGGTGTATATGATTTGATGTCTGGTATGTTTTTAGGAGTGGGGTTTTTATATGATTCCCATGTATTTTCGATTGTTGTATGGTTGTGGAGTTAAGGTTTGAGCACCTATGTAGAATGCCTCCGATGGGGAAAATACCCGATAGTGTAATAGCTCAAATGAAGTATAAGTCCACGGTTAAAGGCTTAAAGCCTAGAATGCTTCTGATAAGGCTTTGTGGGCCACAACCCATTGGCCTCAAGCTTGATTTGTTAAGGGAAAAGGATTTTGGTTAACCCCCAGAATTTTGATTCCAATCAAGTGGTATCAGAGCAGAAGAAGATTCTACATGGAAAGGAAGGTTAAAGGATTCCAGAGAGTGACAGGAGAAGGTGAGAATATTGCAGCAAACCTAGAGCATGAGTTCTCATATGATTCTAGAGGAGAGAACCTGAAGGATGCCAAAAGACCGAGTGAGGAGGGATTGGTGAGGTATCATGTAATGGAGGAGACTTTTACCACAAATGTTTGGTTGCAGCCCATATAAGACCATAAAGGTTGTTCCACTAAAGAATGAAGTGGGTAGAATTTCTAAGAACAAGGAGAAGCATATGACCAGGAGGTCATAAATTTTTGTGCCTCGAGAGTCTGATGCGGGAGCATCTAAGCCCCCCTTAATCAAAGAGGAATCCGAAGTGGAGCAAGGAGAGGACAACATGGACCATGGAGCAAAATAAGGAAAAATCTATTTTAAAACAGATTTAAAAGATGGATTGGATAAGTCTCTTGAAGACTTGTTACTATTGTTATCTCTCATCTGTTGTATGCGTGTATGCAATGAGAGCTTTAAGGGATTTTTGTTAGAGGGTTGATAGGATCCTTCATAATGATCTGATCCAACACTTGTATTATATATATCTGATTGAACCTGTGTGTTCAAGAGGGGATAGAGAGTGTAGAATAGGAAACTATGTAAGCTAAGAGTGCTTATAATGTAGCAAGAGGAGAGCCCATTCTAAGGCTGCGATGCCTTAGTTCTATAATCTTACATTTAAAATAGATATACATGTTCTGTGAATTCCGCATGTCTTTATAGTTGCCTTTGTTCGTGTTATGGTGTGTGTTATGTGTTGAATGATTTAAGCCCATTTGAATGCATGTTGATTGACCATCGACCACTGTATGGTCGATGGCAATCTAAAGATATATATATAACTATTATGTCGTGCTTGAAGACATATATGGTAGAGAACTATGTTAAAGCACAGAGAATCCTTCAAAGGTGGTGAATTCCATTTCCACAGAGAAATGGCGGAGAAACCACTAAACAAGACTAATGGGCAGACGTGAAACTTTATAGAACATGACCTATACCCTTATTGGGTCTGGAAGGATGGATCGCTAATCGAAAATTCAAAGGAACAGAAGATCGGGATAGTGAGGCGCTGACAGCCAATAAGAAATATCACTGAGAGGAAAATTAGCAATCACGGGAATTGGTCTATCAGTGATCGGAGCTTGAAATCATCGATAAACCAATTGGCGATCAGCATGGTGGAGTACTGATGTAATCAGAGATCGGAGGTTGGAGTCACCGATAAGCGATATCAGTAATCACGCATATCAGTGATTGGAATATTAGAGTATCAGAGATCAGAGGATGGAGTGGTGTGGCAGACTTGCGATAGAATAACGTGTGGACACGTCAATAGTTATTAAAGCGGGTGTATATGATTTGAAGTCCAGTATGTGTTCAAGAGTGGGGTTTTTATATGATTCCTGTGTATTTCTAATGGTTGTATGGCTGCGGAGTTAAAGTTTGAGTGCCTATGTATAATGCCTCCGATGGGTAAAAGACCCGATAATGTAATAACTCAAATGAGGTATAAGCCCACAGTTAAAGGCTTAAAGCCTATAACACTTTCGATAACGCTTTGTGGGCCATAACCCATAGGCCTCAAGCTTGATTTGTTAAGGGAAAAGGATTTTGGTTAACCCCCAAAATTTTCATTCCCATCAGGTTGTTGCAGATCCTCAAAGGGATTTTCTTACCAGCAAGTGGGGAGAAGGCTTCCAACGACAATGTTTTCAAGAAGATCCCAAAATTGAAGAGCCAAGAAGTGTGCGTGGCTACCTTTTATAGAAAGATTCATTCCTGGTAACTACTCAAGAAAGGGATACAACCATAAACTTCTCTCATCAGTTCTATGATCCAATAGATGACTATATTGCACCGTTATTTGGTCAGTGGACTTTTCAAGAAAATGAGGGAGCTGAAATTTTCTCTTGTCAGTTATATGACCCTATAACTGACTACATGCCAACATTCTTAGGTTAATAACATATATTATTTTAGGAGTATGTATCAAGTTTTTTGTTTGAATATTTTTTATGGTGAATGCTTGTTTTGATTTTTAAATTTCAACAGCATGGAGGCATTAGGTCCAGCACCCAAATGCTGACCTGGTACCATTGGGAGTTTTACCTCACTTGGTGGAATTGAGCCCTCTGACTAAACATGAGTTGTATATAAATATTCTCACTAGTAGATCATTTGATTTCTAGTTGTTAGAGTTTATATTTCTCCATTTCAGCATTGTGAGGAAAGGGCTCCCAACAAATAAAGTTCCATGGAGATTTTATGTTTTATATATTCATTATATTTTTGACTCCATGCCTAATGGTGAAGGATACTAGTATACAGGTTCTCAACACCTTTCCAACAAGGCACTATCCAAAATTGGAGCCAATGTTGTCACTTACTGCAAAATTTGTTTTCAGTTGTCCAAATGGTAAATGAGTAAAGACATTTTCAGTCATCTTCCAAGCCTCAAGATGACTCAAAGTATAAATCAAATCCTCTCCATTGGAAATTTCTCTGAAAAAGATTTCCAATGATATGTAGAAGTCAAAAAAAGGACTCTTGGATCAAAAGATATGGTCTTCTAAAATTTCAAGGATTCAAGCCTTAGCAAAGAAGGAATATCAGAGGTCTAATATCAGAGATTACATATCGGTGGTCCAACGACATCAAAGATCGATGATTTCACATTAGATTTGCATGGAATATTGACGCATCAGATATCATAAGTATAATATCTCATAGATAGCAGATCAACGGTCATAGTGTTGTGGATCCAATGCATCGCAACAAGCAGATTGGATCATCAAGCATATTGCAACATGAAAAATCGCATATCAGAGCTTCTAAAAAGACAAACTTTTAAAGGGTATGATAATGGTAATGTGTCGATAGTGTAAAATCATTATGGGACTCAAATATAGGTTTACAAAATATTTCATTGCAAAATTAAGGGCGGATGAGCCCCTTTCTCTCTCCTCCAGCAGAACACATGGCAACATCTGATTGGTTCAAAGCTACAATAGCATCTGACGTGGCGATATAGAATGACACATGGCATGTAATTTTAGCATTTGAAGGGGGCGTACAAGGACATATATGGGTGACATGTGTCACCAATCAGGAAGTTCCACGTGGAGTGATGACATCATAATTAGAGATCGGCATATTAGGAGTGTGGAATATCACAACTTCAATGTTAGTCATCCTATTGGAAAGTTTTGATAAATAGGTGCTCTGATATTCTGCTGGTGCATGGTCTAGAACAGTTAAAGAAACAAGGGGTGCAAAGCACTTTACAAAGGAGAAATGGCACCCTACATGAACAAAATTACCTAGCACCTTAGGGGCTAAGCGACAGGTCATGGTGTTGTCTTATGGGATACACTTTTCAAGGGGCTAACCAAAAGGGGCAAAGGAAAATCAGAACTCAGTGTTTTGTAATGTTTTTAAGAATAAAACTTCTAATAAGAAAAAAGCTCTAATATAACATTATGGCTATATTATAGGGCATATAACACTTCGATAGCGAAATGTAGAGAGTTATGTGAAGGATGAGTCAATAGTTGTCATACCACTAAGGCCACCGCAACTAATCACTCCCATCTCTAAAAGGTGGGAATTCAAGTGGTTAAGGGGAAAGCGACACACGAATTGCCCGAGTGAATGAAGAGGTCGCATCATTGCAGAGACATGGCCTAATCAGAGGCCGTCACAGTAATGGCAAGGAGATAGTTTCCTCCATCATCATTCAGTTTTCCCTTATTTCTACTTTTTTGTAATTTTTGTATTTTAAAGAACGGAATCAAATCCGGTTGCAATGATTTGGGTAGCAGGCCTTCGCATGCTAAGAAGGCTAGTCAATCAGACAGTTGGGATTTGGCTAAGATATTTTTGTAACCATTTTAAAAAGCTCTCCCTCTCCTTATAAAAATGTGGAATAAACACTTAATGGAGGTTCCCGAATTTTTCACCCAAGAGGCTCGAATTCTGTGTGTTAGTTCCTAAATCTACCTCAGGCTGAGAAAGGTAGGATCTAGGGTAACATCAAACCACACTTTACCTGGTAGCTAGCCCTACTAGGTTGGGAGAGGGCTCTCTCCTTGTCAATCTCAGCAAAATATGATCAATGAGGCTTGAGATGACTGGAATGAAGACTGATTTTAGGCTAGGTATGTGTGTGAAAGGGTTTGATTGAGTTTAATGATGTTTTGTTGGCTCAAATGGAAGGGCAGATTTTGGGTCTGGGGAATGAGGCTTAGTTTTGTAGAGATCTCAATGGGGCATGGTAGGAAATTGATTTGATACTTCAGATTGAATGAAATGGAGAGATTTAGACAGATGAGGAGTTGAAGAGGGCAAGAAAACCTTAGGGATTCTCTTCAAATAGCTGAAAACATAGCTAATTAAGCAAACCCTAGGTAGAGCACTCCAAATTTCAATGGATTCTAGCTTTATCCTTGTTTGTTTTAGTTAACATGAAATAAGAGAGAGAATGGCATACATAAAACACAAGTAAACTTACATTTACAGAAGGAAACACAATATCAAAACAAGATGCCACATGAATCCCATAGAGTGCTACAAACCCTAGTCTATTCCTTAGCCAAAACTGCTGGTATGAGTATACAATGAAGCTCCAAGCTTTCCCAAAAGTCCAACTATGCTAATCACTGAAAAATAACAAGATATAGACAAAAAATAACTCATCCTAGCCTCTACGGGTTGAGCTCATAATTTTAGGAGTTGTTCCAACTAATTCTAAGCTGAGAACTAAAAATTAGGTAGTGGAACAACTTGCCTCTAGAAACTAGGGAACTAATTCATTCAGTTGCAAACTACTTTTTGATAGATGCATCTACCTCCATGAGTGAAAATTCGACATAATTACATCAATACCCATCAAATTACATTAAATTACATCAAGGGTTTGACATTGAGAAGAAAAAAAGTCAAACTGTCAAGAAACTAGGCAAAAAACAGAGTCTTTTTGGTCAAACTAAGCAAAATTCCCCCAATGCACCGTGCTGATTTCCCTATGCGTAGTGCCTGTTTGCAGCCACTTTTGGAGGCCTTCCCTATGTCCAAATTTTCTCTAAGTGTGTTTTTTGGAATGGTATGCCTGTTTACTTTCCTAAACAAGTGGAAGTTTTGAATGTGAACTCCATTTTCCCTCCAAAACTGAGTTTTCACAACACTTCTTCCTGTGTGTCAAAATAGAGGCAAAAATGTCATTTTTAGGGTGTTTTTGACCCATTTGGGGGCTCAAAACTTGTCAAACTTTCGTGGCCATTGGTGAGCATGCATGTTTCTTCATGAAAAACCCAAAAATGCTAAGTTTTCCTCATTTGGAGGCCTCCATCAAAAGTGAGCGCCAGGTGGCGTGACGCATTGGGCAGAAAAACCTGTGTTTTGGCCCAAAAATTCCAAAAATGAAACAAGTGTCCCAAACTTTTTGAAATTTGGGCTGCGTGTTCTCCATAAAGTACTGTGTTGGGCCAAGGAAGCCTTAGCCAATATCTAAAGTCTATCTTTCTCCTTTTGCCTCCTCGATGCCCTCTTCAACTTTGCTTTCAAGCTTCTGATTCTTGCCTTGCAACTTTTATTTCTTGCCATGTAATGGTAGGCCATATGCCTCAACATTGTTTTCTCCCTGTTAGCCTTCTCTAGCAACCTTTCTAAGTGGATTTTCACTCTCTCAAGCCAAGATTACCAATCAGCATTAATTTCTTGCTCAAGTGATGTGAGCTTCACTTTCCTCTTCTTGGCAGCTTGGCAGTTTTCTCATATGTTTTGCAACTCCATAATGGTTTGTTGGTCCTCTAGCTGCTTGTTTCTTTTCTCAAGGTACTTTATTATCCACTTAGCTCTTTCTAGGTTAAGGGACAAAGCATCTATGTATGCCTGTTGCTCTTGGATGACCTCCTTGAGCTTTGAGCTTTGTGGGCCCAAATCAGTGTCATCATCCTGAATGAGAATGAAATCAGTCTCCTACTCACCTGAAGGCCCCTCATCATGTAATGGCCTCTTGCCCTTGTCCTGAACCTACTCTACTGATGGAGGAAGCAAGACCCCTTCCACCTCGGGTGGAAATAATAATCGCTTTGATGCTGCAAACAATCGTCTAGTGCCCTTTTGATAGGTGACAAACACCAGCACACTAGCGGTCTGTGTCTCATGACCCTCTTGCTAATGTGAAGGTCCACCTATCTCATGAAAAGCCTCTGGAGGTACTTGAGGAGCTGTGAAGAACTCATGAGAAATGAAATCCTCCCATGAGATGCCTTGCAAACCAAGCTGATGCATGACCACAATTTTGATGAGTGAAAAATGATATATACTATTAAACTGTTGCTGAGGAGTCTTCTGTCGTACTAGGGTGCTCATCTTCTGAATATTTCGGCACATGAAGTAGGGGAGATTCATCATTCTCACCCTGGTAAAGTGCATCAACAAGCTAATGTGATAGGCATATAGGCGAGAAAACTGGCCCTCACAGCTGAAATACTTAATTATGAGTTTCATCAAGGGAGAATATGAGTCTTTCAGGTACCGAAAGGGAAAAAATCTGCTGAGTTGCCTCAAATAATTGGGCTTGATGTATGGCTCATAATGTTCCTTGTCAATTTTCTGCCTTTTATTCAACTGCTCTCCAACATTAGGAATGCTGGTTGCTAGAGAAATAGACTCCGGTGTTAAAGTGAATATCACACTAGCTAGAGTGGCTTGGCCATTATGTAGATGAAGCACAAACAACCTGGCCAACTCATGATGATATTGGACTCTAGCAACCATCTCACAGAACTGATAACAAGATTGGTGTTGGAAGCATGTGATAGCAAGAGGGTAAGCCTATAGCTCAGTAAGTGAAGTAGGCTCCTCTCATATATTTTTGCCACCCTTGTGAGGTCTCCTTGGTGCATGCATTTCTGTAGGAGAGTCACTATGTGTCTCTTCATCTCGGTCATAGGAAGGATCGAACTCCTTGTTTGCTAATGTATGTGTTTTCTTGATGAGTATGAAGATATTTATGGTGTTTTTAGTTTTCTTCCATCGAGGGTAAGAATGTATGAGGGACTGTGATGAGAGATGGTATAAGGGATTTTAGGAATGTTATGACATGTTTTTGGGAAATAGGGGTTTTAGGGAATAGTATGTAAGCTTGGGGACAACAATTAGGGTTTGGGGATTTTGTAGTTTAGGATTTGGGAAAATGGGAATTGGGGATAGGGGTGAATGCTTTTTTAGGAATATGGGAATTAAGGAATGAGTGGATGAAACTGAAAAATGAATGGAGGAGTCAAAGAGTGAGGCAGTGATGGAATAGACTTGGTAGCAAAAACATAAACACAAACCCTAGGCAATTGTTTATGAGAAAAATTGCAAAGAGGTAGAGTTTTAGATTTTACACACTAAACCACCGTAAATTCTAAGAAAAACTCTTTCACTAGCAAGGGAAGAACTCTAGACTTACTTGCACACCATAGGATTGAGCACTTTTGGAAATTTGAGGGAGTTTATGGTGAAATAGGGCTTGCAGCTCTATGCGCCATGCCACAAACCCAACGGGCCATGCCACTTATATTCGTCGCACCAGTGTATTTTTTACACTGTGGCGGCCGGCCCAATGCACCACACCTTCTCTATGTGCCGCACCTTTCACACAATGCACCGCGCCCACGAACTTGCACAATTTTGCTCCCTTTGTTCAACATGGCCTTCTCTTGCTCAATCTTTCTTCTTGAATGCAAATGAGCTTTTTGAATCATGAAAAATGATCTATATACAAGAGCTTTTGATTTTTCATTCATAAAACCCACTTTTGTAATGTTTGGATTGTGACTTACTTTTTCAACTCTATTTTTTGGGTAGTTTACTTTATTTGTGCCTTTGATGAATTGAATGACTTGAGTTTTTGTTTGCCTTGCAGGGGATGGAGCAGCAGCTGAAGCTTGGCAAGGTAACCGGGGTTGCCACTGAAGTTATTTACATATGAAAGAACTAAAATTACATCAATTTATACAATAAAAACCTAAAATACTCTGTTTTTCCTCAAAACAGGGTTTTGAGGAAAAATACATTTCTGAGCATGTGATTATGAAATTTATTAGTATTGGAACTTTATTCAACCTCCTCATGCACCTGCTGACCTTTATTGGACATTCTAAAGACCTTTTTAATGAAACCCTAGACCTAATGAAACTGAAACCCTAAAAATGACTCTTGTAGATTTAAAGACAAAAAATGACTGCAGATGATCTTAACGAATGTAAATGGGCCAACAAGTAAAGGCTATGAGGGGAAATTTACAACAAGCCATTACCGTCAGATCATCGATGCTCCTAATGGAATGCAGCTGACTGAGCGAGACACCTAATATGCAATTCAACAAGAGAATTTGATCTCTGACGAAGGGATGAAGATACCGACACTAACAATTCCACATTGGTTTTTTTTCCTGTTCATGAGGGGCTTGTGATATATATTTCTGAATGTAAATGGACTGGTGATTTGAATTGCATCTTTAAGGTTAATGAAACTACTTTGTTGATTCCTATAAGAGAAATGCACAGTATGTTTCCCCTTTGTTTATCACTTCATGTATCTCTTTCCTCCTTTGAAGTAGTGTAATGAAGTTGTTGTTATCACTCTCATTCATGGTTTTCTATTTTCTACTGAGTAGTAACAATACTTGTGTTAACTACAAATTTAATTATGTACGTGTAATTTGCATAGAGTTACTTAATGTTATTTGGTGACAAATGTATGCATGATGCATGTAGCTTGGGACCTTAATTAGTGCTCCACTCTTTTTGCATTTTAATCTCCTCACCTTTCCATATCTCTACTGGATGTTGTTGCCTAGGATTTTATGGTATGTCCATCCATCTGCATCAATTTCCCTCCTTTCCTTCCTCATATTCACCTATACTACAACAAAAATGTTAATTTTCCTATTTTTGTGTGTCGTGCACGAGAACCATGAAAGTCCTCTTTGATATTAGCCATATTTACCCCCTCAGTATTTAGATATATGTGTTTGCTTGATTTTAACTTGATGAAAGACTATTGAACCAAGCCCCTGAATTATACCTTTCCATATTACATGACATATGGAGTGAAACAAAAATCCCTTAGATAATCACCAAAATCACTCCTCTCGGATGCCCTATGCATTGGTCTTCTTTCAACCAAGAGGTTATCTCTAGGATACTTCTATATATTTTAAAGCACTTGTGTGAAAGTTCATAGAAAAAATACAAAAATTTGGAATGTCATGGCAAAGAGAGGGAAGGAAGAGAAAAATTATAAATGATGTGGTGAAGAGTGTGAACATATACATAGCTTTACAAAAGTGTGCAAGTGGCTTTTTTGAGAATGATGATTGACCCCAACTGCAGGCCACCGAGCCAATATGGGCATTGTAAGGAGGTGGAAACAAAGTTTTGTGCTGAGAGGTACCTTCAGGGAGGGAAATGTGGTAGCGTTGGGATGATACCTTTGTCGAAGGAAGAAGTTTGAGTTCAACAATTTGGAGCGATGGTTGGATCATTATAGAGATAGCTAGCAACAAAGTGATGGTATTTACTATTAAGGTGGGATCCATGATGAGGAGGAAAGGAGGTGTCCATAAAGGTGAAAGTGAGTTAAATGTTGTTAACATTGAAAGAGAAAGAGAAATGAATCATCCAATGATCTCTCACTTATATGATTACCATATTTGTAGGAAAATGAAAGAAGAACGATTCACAATTTATATTGTTGCTAACATTGAAAGGTAAGGGGAAATCAATCATGAGATTTTTAATCATAGAAAATTTCCTCTCTATATATGATGTTTCAAAAAATCCACACCTCGTTTTTTTGTACGTCTAGGCAATTCATATGTTCTTCTTACAGTAGAAACTACCAAAAAAATGATGTATATGAAGTATGACAACATTGATACTCGGCATATTATTTTAAAAGGTGATATGGTTAGTAGGTTCTCGATTCTCACCTACTTGTTAATGGAATTCCGGGATAGATATCCATGTGAAGGAAACAACAACAAGATGTGCATAAACAACAGCAAGAGAAGCAACAAGAGGGCAACAACAACAAATATTTCAACTTGAAAAGAAACATAATAGATCAAGGTGAAGAGGCTAAATAGAGCACACATCCACCCACCGACTAAGCAGAGGGAGAAATAAATGAGAGTAATGACAAATGACGTAGATATTGGTGCTACTAGTGACAAAGTAATAACAAATATCTTTGTGTGAGCAAGAATAAAGTGAGAATAAATGCATGTAGTCCATCCATTAATTAGATTAATGAATAAAATATTCCCCGACACCGAGATGTGTGCATGGGATTTAAGCCTCAATGATTAAATAATATGGCATATTGATTAAATATATATCAGAGCTTTTTGTATTTGAGACTTTGACATCAAAAGAATCCTTTAGAAATATCTGAAACCCAAAGTCTGATGCATCATATTAATATGGCTCTTTTCAATAAACATATATTATGAAGTGGCTATGGAATAAAACATATTATAATCAACTGTCGTAGTAAACGACCCACATTCGATGTTATTGTCTTTGCTCCCTCATATCAAAGATAATGCATATCGGGGTTTTCATTTTGAGACACATTTAAAAATCCCTTATAACATCATTCGCTGATACTTCGATATGGTTCCTTGCAGATATTATGAAATGCCAATCTCTCGATATGACGATACACATTTCCTCTCTAATATTCATAAGCTTTCGATAACTATAAAAAGCATCAGGGAGAGTTGATAAATATTAACAAAGTATTTCATCGGAAAAGCAAAGGTTGATGGGCCCTTTTCTCTCTCCTATGATTGGTTCTAAAAAGCTACATGTGGAAGCATATGATTGGAACCGATAAAGACAAATGGCAACATATGATTGGTCTGTATAAAGGTACAATGACATATGATGTCAAAATGATGTGGCGGCTCGACAGGACACGTGGTGTGAGGTTTTAGCATTTTGAGGGGCCCAAGGGGAAATCTTGGGTGACACGTGTCCCACTCATGAGGTGCCATGTGGGGTAATGACGTCATATCGGAGGTTGGAATATCAGAGGTTGAAGAAGTTAGAACATTATAATAATTGGCGAATGGAAACTTCCGATAAGCGGGCTCCGATATCGGGCTAGCACATGGTCAAGGAGCGTTTAAGGGACTTAGGGCATGAAGCAATATTGGAGCATCGACACATTGGAAGGTCAAAGAATCTGAGAATCATAGCTTCTTAAGATGACAACCTTTGAAAAGTTGAGATATGCATACAATTCTGATAGCGTTAAAAACCGTTGGGGAGTGCCGATAAAGATTAAAAAAAATTCATTGCAAAACCAAATGTTGATGGGCCCTTATCTCTCTTCTTTAGCAGGACACGTGGTATCATATTATTGGTTCTGTTAAGCTACACATGGAAGCATATTAATGGCTCTGACAAAGACACATGGAAGCATATGATTGGTTCTGAGAAAGCTACATTGGCATCTGACATCAAAATGATAGTGGCTTAGGGGGTACCGACCTAGGTTCAAAGTTAGTTGCACCAACCAACAAATCCCTACACTATTGGGCCTTTCAGCAACAACCCACATAGCAAAAGGTGTAGTATCACCTGAAGTAGCGTGGGGGGATACAAGAACCAAGTTTCAGCATCTAAAGACTAGTGTGATGTCTTCTAGTACCTCATATTTTCCTTCATGCAGATCAATACACTCTTAGGGAACATTGTTGGAACTCTATCAAAATTACCTTCAGACTTTAATGAAGGTATACGATTAGTATTTACAGACCTTTAACAGTCAATCTATCTACTTACGTGCATCAAACAACAGTCCTAACTTAGCATTCACATAGATTTACTTAAGTTACTAATAAACATCAGAGGATGCATCAGAGTCTTCACGGAAATACTTAAACATGCATTGTGTACATCATTAATAGATATTCAAGATAATCGTGCAACATTTAACCAATATTGCATAAAACACAACATTCATAGACAACATATATCATAAACAGAAGTAAACAGAAATACACAAGAGTTTTCAGAAAATGTCTTTATTGATCTTCAATTTAGTATTACAGACCTAAAACTACCCTGTGCACACAGATGTAGGGGTCTGTGCACTCAGCTGCAGACTCTATCTAGGCCTTTGCACACTTAGTTGCAGAGCCTATCTTCTCTTATCTGACCCACTTCTCTTTGATATCATTTCTCTTCTATCTATCCATTTCTTATCAATCTATTTCCTTAGACTCTCTAAGACACACCTAGTTATAGCCTTTTTCATACAATACCATGGTCTGCAGACCATGGGTGGATCTCAAAGCCGACTCAAAATTTACATAAAACAAGGGGCTAAACCCCTTTGACTCCTAATCATCTATGGGCTTTGCATCCAGAAATCATAGAGAATTTACATTAATTAAAAAATCTTGGGTTACCTTAACCCCAAAACTGACCCAGGGGACCCCATCCCAACAAGACCCCAACACAAAGATCGTGACTCACCCTCGAGTCACTCGGCTGGTGCTGCGATCTTAGTACGAGGATCTCCCAACTCCACCTAGATTACTACACCTTCAAAAATTCTCTGCATTTCTACCTGCTTGACTTCCTCAACCAATTTTTTGTAGTTGGTCCTTCTACAACCAACCTCATCGTCTGATATCTTTATTGCAACCCTTTAAGCTTATCCTGAATGGTAGTCATGACTTGATAATATTATTCTAACCAATGCTGCAACCTGGCCTTTAGCAAGGCCTCCTTCTTCTGTGCTTCCTCCACCTGTGCTAGGAGCTGATTTCCCTATTCTAATTTGGCAAGGCAATGCGCTGCTTCTATGTAGTGTGTAATCACCTTGACTTCATCATACTATCGCTGCAGCTCCCTGACCTCAGTTTTCAATGTCTACAGATTCATGTCCTCCTACAGATTGGTCACTAGAGCCATAGCTTGATCGAACAATTCCATACAATTAGAAATTGTGGCATCCAGGGTAGCCATTCCTTCCTTTATCATGGCTCTGAGCTACTCCCAGACCTCAAGTGGAGTCGTGGGCTGCAAACTTAACTTCAACACAGTGATCTTCATGTTGAGCTCAAGCTGGATTTTTCCAACCTACGATTTAGCTTCACGCACACCAAAAACTAGTTTTATGATCTTTGCTTCTATTGGGTTGTGTTATATTCTTTCCATGACTAACCTACGTAGTGAACTGAGGGGTTAGAGGGGGGGCAGAGGCCCCCCTTCATTGCGTCAATTGTGTAGTAGGGGGGTCACAAGGGGGGCGGCAGCCACCCCTGTACGGGGGGTTTGAGGGGGGCGAGTAGCCCCCCTGTACAGGGTCCAAGGCAATGCCCCGGGAATTTTTTTTTTGGACCCTATATTAGGTTGGGAAAACCTACCTATGGTTTTCGGTCCATGGTTTTGAACGCAATGGTTTTTGGTCCATGGTATTGGATGCTTCGACATGTATAAATATGTATTGTAACATTGTAAGGAATAATAATGAAAAATCAAGCTGGTAGTCCCAGTTTTGGGATCCAGTGGGAAAATCTCAATGTATATGTGTTTTATGTGTTATGCTCTCACATTGTTTATTTTCTTTGTTTTACAATTCGTATGCAGGTAATTTCTGTATGGGGTTAAAACCTGCATTTGGTATCAGAGCTATTTTGGCTTCAAGGGGACACCTTTGTTGCTGAGGGGTTTCACGCGGGCCTGTGGTAGACCCTATTCAGTGGGAGATCTGTGGGATCGATTCTAGTGGTGAAAGAATATGGAGAGAAGTGGAAAGATAGAGATCAAGAAATTTAATGGTTAGATTTTTGAGTTGTGGAAACTCAATATGGAGGATCTGTTGGTGGATGAAGATCAGTGGATCACGGTAGATCTGGGTACTAAACCAACGAGAGTGTCCAAGGAAGAATGGAAGAAGTTAGATTGGAAGGCAAAGAGCACAATATGATTGTGTATCTCAGATTTAGTATTGCTAAATGTATCAGGAGAAGCTACGACGAAGGCTTTGTGGGACAATTTAGGGACTTTGTACCAATCTAAGTCTCTGGTGAATAAACTGTTCCTACGGAAAAAGTTTTATAACTTGATGATAAAAGATGGAGACTCGGTGACAGAGCATCTTAACGCATTTAATACTGTGGTAAGTCAGTTAGCATCTGTTGATATTAAAATTTCATATGAAGATAAGTGCATCAATTTATTGTGTTCTCTACCAGATTCGTGGGATAGTCTGGTTATTGCAATAGGTAGCAATGCAATTGCCTTGTACTTTGATGAAATAGTCTCATCCTTGCTGACGGAGGAGATGAGATGGAAAAATATGGAGAGACAGAATGGTGATGCCTTGTCTGTATGAGGACGGTCCCAAAACAGAAACAAAAATAAGTCATCGAGTGGGAGATCTAAATCTCCAGGAAAACTTGTAAAGGTGGTGTGTTGGAAATGCAGAGAGGAAGGGCATTACAAAAGGGATTGTAAATCTAAAGCTCCTGATAAGGAAAGGGATCTGATGATGCTCCTTTTGCAGAGGAGAAAACCACCTCAGATGAAGGTGGGAATGTGTACTTGAATTCTTCAAGTACACATGTAGATCATGAGGCGTGGTTAATTGACTCAGGTGCATCCTTTCACTTCACTCCCCATAGACAGTGGTTTTGTGAGTATGATAAATACAATGGTGGTGATGTCTTCTTAGGGGATGATAGAAAGGCTAGAATCATTGGTCGTGGAAAAGTAAAGTTGAATTTGCAAGGTGGAAGGGTTAGAACACTTCCAAGTGTTCTGTGTATTCCTGCATTGGCTAGAAATATAATTTCTATAAGCAAGTTGGATGATGCAGGTGGAAAAATAGTATTCGAGAAGGATACTTACAAGATGGTTCGGGGGGCACGGGTATTGATGCGGGGAGTTTGGATTGGAACTCTGTATAAGTTGCAAGGTAGTACTGTTGTTGATGGATGCAACAGTTTTGTGGTTCCTGAAAGTGGAGCAGAAAATCTAGTGGTCTTTGGAGAGAAGACCATGTTGTGGCATCAAACGCTTGAACATATTGGAGAGAAGGGCCTTCAAATACTTCATGGTAAAGGTATGGTAGAAGGTATGAGTAATAGCTCTGTGGATTTTGATTTCTATGAAAATTTTGTATATGGGAAGTAGAATCGGGTGAGTTTCCCCTCTGGTGGTAAGAGGGCGAAACAAATATTAGAGCTTGTGCACAGTGATATGTTTGGACCAATGAAGGTTCCATCACTAGGTAAGTCTATGTACTATGTATCATTTATAGATGACTTCTCAAGGAATACATGGATATATTTCCTTAAGAAGAAATCTAAAGTCTTTGACAAGTTTAAAGAATTGAAGGCTCTAGTGGGAAACCAGACAGAGAAGAAGATAAAGGTGCTAAGGACAGATAACAATGGAGAGTTTTGCAGTAAGGAATTTGAAGAATTCTGTAAGAAGTGTGGTATAGCATGGGAGAAGACTACTCCATATACACCTCTGCAAGATGGAGTTGTAGAAAGAATGAACAAGACGTTGATGGAAAGGGCAAGAAGTATGCTTAGTGGTGCTGGGTTAGGACAAGAATTTTGGGAAGAGGTGGTGGAGACAACATGTTACCTGGTCAATAGATCACCTTCATCAGTGTTGGAGGATAAGACTCCATAAGAGGTATGGACTGGTAAGAAACCCTCTCTTTCACATCTGAGGGTATTTGGATTGGATGCATATGTACATGTTCCAAAGGAGAAATGAACCAAGTTGGATAGTAAATCTGAAAAGTGCATCTTTATTGGGTATAAGGATGGTTTAAAGGGTTATAAGCTTTGGAACCTAGTAACAAGGAAGGTTGTGTACAGCGGAGATGTGGTTTTCAGGGAAGTGAAAGATGTTATTAAACATGAAGTCCAACCAAAGGAACCTGAGAAGATAGAGTTTGAGATAAAGGAGGAAGAATCAGACTCTACAACAGAGGAGGAATAAGAAGATGACGAGCCACAAACTCCGGATGTGAGAAGATCAATTCGAGAAAGAAGGTAGCCAAAAACGTATAGTCCATCTAATTTTTGTTCAAATTTTGCTTTATCTATTACTGATGATGATTCCAGAACTGTGAAAGAAGCAGTAGATTCAGAGGATGGAAAACTCTGGAAAGAGGCTATGGTTGATGAAATGACATCTTTGCACAAAAATGAGGCTTTGGATCTTGTGGAGTTGCTGGCTGGAAGGAAACCCATTGGCAGCAAATGGGTGTTCAATAAGAAGACAAATGTAGAAGGAAAGGTGGAGAAATACAAATCTCAGTTCGTAGAAAAAGGTTATTCTCAGGTGTCGGCAATTGATTTTGGTGAAGTTTTTCTCCTGTTGCCAAGGTAACTTCTATTAGATTACTTTTATTTGTTGCTGCTGCTTTTGATTTTGAGGGAACAGATGGATGTGAAGACAACATTTCTTCATGGGGATATGGAAGAAGAAATCTACATGAAGCAACCTAAAGGCTTTGCGGTGAAGGGTAAGAAATAACTGGTATGCAAATTAAAGAAGTCTCTGTATGAGTTAAAATAGTCACCAAGGATGTGGTATCAGAAATTTGATACATTTATACGGGGACTTGGCTTCACTAAAAGCAAAGAAGATCACTATGTGTATTTTAAATTAATTGATGACTGTGCTATTTATCTAGTCTTCAATGTGGATGGTATGTTGCTGGTTGGAAATGACAAAGAAATTATGCAGGATTTGAAGACCCAATTGTCCTCCAAATTCGACATGAAAGATCTTGGTGCTACAAACTATTTTTTGGGCAAGGAAATTAAAAGAGATCGGGCAAAGAGGAAGCTGTGGTTGAACTAGAGGAAGCATGTCGAGACAATATTGCAGAGGTTTAATATGCAGGATAGTAAACCAGTGAAGGTTCCTATTCCTTTAGGTGTAAAGTTATCTGCCAAACAGTGTCCCAAGACACAAGAAGAGGAAGAGGATATGTTCTGTGTTCCATATGCAAGTGAAGTCGGTAGCTTGATGTATGCAATGGTCTATAATAGACCAGACATTGCACATGCAGTGGGAGTATTAAGCAGGTTTATGTCAAAATCAGGGAAGGAGCATTGGACAATAGTGAAGCAGGTTTTTAGGTATTTGCGTGGCTCTAGTGATTATGGTTTGTGCTACCAAGGAAGACCAGGATTGGATAGGGTTTTGGATATCTATGGCTTTGTTGATGCAGAATAGGCTGGAGATTTGGATCAGAGAAGATATACAAGTGGTTATGTGTTTAGCATATTTGGAGGTGCAATTAGTTGGATGAGTAAGAAACAATTTTTAGTGGCACTATCAACTACAGAGGCAAAATACATGGCAGCCACTCATGCAAGAAAGGAAGCAGTTTGGTTGTAGAGATTGTGTTCAAGTATGGGGTTAGTACAGGGAGCTATATGGATAGACTGTGACAGCCAAAGTTCAATTTTCTTGGCAAAGAACCCTACTTACCATTCAAATACAAAGCACATTGATGTTCAATATCACTTTGTGAGGGATATGATAGAAGACAAAAAGGTGTTGTTGGTAAAGGTGGACACTTTGAAGAATACTACAGATGCATTGAAAAAAGTTGTGAGCTATAAGAAGTTCTCTTGGTGTAGAGAAACAATGGGTGTTTTAGGGTTGGAAAAATGACTAAGCTCTCCTATGGCCCCCTGTGGATAGAAAACAAAAAGTGGGATAATGTTGGGTTGTGTTATATTCTTTCCACGACTAACCTACATAGTGAATCGGGGGGCTAGAGGGGGTGCAGAGCCCCCCCTTCATTCCGTAGTGAGGGGGTGGCAGCTCCCCTTGTCCGGGGGGTTTGATGGGGGCAGGTAGGCCCCCTCTACGGGGTGCAAGGCAGCGCCCTGAGAATTTTTTTTTTTGGACCCTATATTAGGTTGGGTGAACCTACCTATGGTTTTCTGTCCATGGTTTTGGACGCGATGGTTTTCAGTCCATGGTATTGGATGCTTTGGCATGTAAAAATATGTATTGTAACATTGAAAGGAATAATAATTAAAAATCAAGCTGGTAGTCCCGGTTTTGGGATCTAGTGGGAAAATATCTATGTATATGTGTTTTATGTGTTATGCTCTCGCATTTTTTATTTTCAGTGTTTTAGAATTCATATGCGGGTAATTTTTCTACAGGGTTAAAACCTATAGCTTCTGGATGTGCATCCTCTAGGATGTGAAGCTCAGGCACTATCTTGTAGGCCTATGTGACTATTGACTCTAGTCGTGAACTATGCGCCTATAGCGTCTCCTTTTCCTTCAGAGCCTGTGCCTTTTGAGCAGACATCTACTCATTGTTCACTCTGTACTCCCTGATAAGGTTAAAGGCATGCTACTCAGTGGTTCTTAATTCGCCATCCACCCTTATATGCAGTGAGTGGATGGTCTCATTGGAGAGCACTGCTATATTCAATCCAATGTTCTTGATCGTACTGAGTATGATACGATCATCAATAAACTCTGCATAAAGGGACCCATCTGGAAATGCTATAGTTCTGAGGTCTAGGGTACTTAGTAACTTTGCTGCTTGGCTTGTCCCAGTCACCAGGCTCACTTGCTCCATGCTTTCTTGTCCAATGCCCATCTGTATTCTGTTTTTTTAGATTTGCAGCTTGCGAAGATCCTTTTGGATGCTCCCCAACATCTGCATGTAGTCCTGCTTAAAATGTTGTAGCACTTTGGTTTTTGTATCCTTGAATTTGTCTCTGATCTCATCAAGATCTCCTTCTATTAACACCATGGGATCCACTTGTGATTTATTTGATTTCTTCTTTTTCCTTATACCTTCCTACTTCTCCTTGCCATCTTTCTTTAGAATCAATGGGGTTCTCTTCCCCTCATCCCCTCTTCCACCTTGCCCTGAAAGTTCTTCCTCCTCTATCTCCGACGAAGGTGACTTGTCACCTTTTTGTGACTCATGTTGTTCCCATTCTGCCTGCTCCTTGGTAGTGTGTTCTATCTCCATAAGAGATTTTTCAATGGCTTCCTTCTTTTTCTATGCTACCAGAATACATGCACTGTGCTTAGCTGCCTCCTTCCTTTTCTGGGCAACAGAAATCTCCGCACCTCCCATGGCTAAGTTTAACAGGGCACGCCACTCTACAATATATTTCGCAATGACCTCCTACACATCTGTTTTTATTACCAAATATGGAAAGTCGTGCCATTTCTGCTCAATATTCCTAGATATACACTTGGTGGAAGTCAGCTTAGAAGGTCGTGTAGGGGACAACTACATGAACAAGGTTTGGGACAACCTCAGATGATGACGGATGACCATGCGGATACTCATTTCTGTAAGGACCCAAAATATCTTCATCTTTGTCGTTCGCGCGACATCCTTCGTAGCCCATAAGGAAGTGAATTGTGCTGCCTCCAACAATCCTTCCTCAAGCAGAGGAAATTGGCTATTCTCCAACAATTCCCATGCAATAAGCACAATTGATAGCAACAACCAAGCATAGTGGAATGACTTGGTTTCATTTTGGGCTTCTCGACAATTTGCTAGGAAATCATGACAGAGGTATCTTGACCAATTAAATTGTATGCCCTTTGTGCACTGTGCAGTTAAGGAAACTACAGGCGCCGAAACTTCATCCGCGTGGAATTTTATCATCACCTTCTCTGCTAAGATATGGGTGGCTAATTGAACTGCTGGTTCTATTATAGATAGAATTGAATACCCTCATGACTTATTCACAAGGCCGTAATCTCTCTTCATTATTTATGCGAGGTCCTTTTCCCCATATTTCCACCAAACGACTTGATCAGGCTCGCGCCCTTATAAGGCAGGTGTGTGATTCTGTGAATAAGCATATTTGTGATGGGTATAGGCCCTCCTAGATATAGACACCCATCTTGCACCAATGTGAGCAGATGGCGCATACAAATTGTGTTAATGGAGGTGTGGTAATAATATGGCGCTCATAGCAAATTGAGCAACCCTAAATGCTCAACACCATGGACCCATTCCTCTGTTTCCAACATGATAACGCCTGAATCCACATAGTAGACTCACCTCACGTACTTATCTGTCACCAAGTGGGGAAACCTAACATGATCTGTGAGGTCCCAACCCTCCATTTTCAATAGTGGGATCCACGCGAGCCACGAACCTTCAAAAGGAACCTTCTTAGGTAGAAGGGGCAAGGAAATGGTGAACTTCGTAGAATGAGGGTCATTCGTGATCTTTGCTTTTCCCTTCCATAGAGGGATATATTCGGGTAGCCTAGTTATGGGTTCTACCCCTTCAGCATCAATGTATTCTGTTCCCCGACCTTCTCTCTTCTCTAGGTCGACTACTTTCTCTGGTTGCTTATCTTTGATCTGTTACTGGGTTTCGGTATGCTTCCTTGGGGAAGTGCACACTGGCAATGACTTCTTCTGCTTGTCCTTCTTTGACTTGGATGATAGGGTTTCTTTGGTAGGTGTAGGCTTTAGCCTAGGTGACCTCGGCGTCATAGGAACAGGAGCCAGAGCTTCCATACTTACAACTTCTGGGGCAACTACCTCAGAGGAAACATCACTAGTAGACACAGTTTCCACAGGACTAGGTGCAAGCATTTTCTCTAAAATAAAATTCTTGTTTATCTTAGGCAACTTACCAAACGTGATGCTCACGACTAAGTATTCCCAAGTCGATCTGTTCATAGGTGATATAAAACAAATTTCACTACCAAATATGAGTGTGCAAAGTGTTCTCTATTGGCCTGGCACACCTAATTTATATGGACTTTTGAATTCAAATATGACCATTCCCCCCAATTTCTGGTAATAAATGTTGTTTTGGTAGCAAATATTCAAAGATTGTTTCCTTAAATGTTGCCATCCCGTTCCTCTTAACCGTCTTTTGACCATCAAGTCATGAACAGTGAATCCAATGGTCAATTTTTTGTTGTGCTGTGCAACACCTTCCTCCATGGTGCAACTTCCTGTGCGCAACTCACTAGATTGCATCTATGTCATTGTCTATGTAACTTACTTGCTACGTTGTCCTCCAAACTTGACAGTCTACTTTATAGTCCCGTCCTCCCTTCCAACTGCCTAGAGCACTAAGACTATCCTGCCACCATATAGTCATTGTGCAAGATCCCCTGTATACAACTTCAAACTACTTCCATTCACTTTTCCCAGGAAAGGTTCCCCGTTCAGCTTCTTGAGATGAACTGTGCCTCCATTTGTAATTTCTTTGATAATATAGGGTCGTAGCTAATGCATCTGGAATTTACCTAGAAACTTAGTGAATTTACTATCATATAACAGGACAAGATCATTTACCCTGAAATTATGAAGCTTGATATGGAGATCATGCCATGTTTTTTCTCGTTCCTTCCATACTTGTTGATGAAATCCCACCAAAAATTGAGCCTCTTCGAGCTCCATCACCTGCGCGAGCCATTCCTCCAAGTCCTCATGATATTCCTTACCTGTGAGAGTTTTTATGCATAGAATAGGCACAATGTACTCCATCAGCATTATAGCTTCTATATAATATACCAAGCTGAATGGAATTTGCCCTGTCAGCTTCTTACAAGTAGTCCTATAAGCCCATAGTCCTCTGGGTATGCACACATCCTAGTCATTTCGTTGCACATTACAGATCTTCATGAACATGTTCTCCAAAATATTATTGAAGACTTCAACAATTCCATTGGCCTATGGGTGATATAGTGTACTCTTCCGATGGTATACCTAGAATTATTCAGTTAATGTGTCGATCATCTCGTTCAAAAATTGCATACTCTTGTCAATCATCAAAACTTTTGGGAAACCAAATCCAGTTAATACATATTCAAACAAAAAAAATTATGTCGTAGCCCTTGTACAATCCTTAACCAGTTGTGCTTCTACCCATCTAGTGAGATATTTCATCGCAGTGATGATATAGTGTGCACCATTTTTCTTTCTTGGGGGATGAATTAGCTTAACAAAATCAATCACCTATTTCTCAAATGGATGCAAAGCCACTTGAGGATGCAATGGAAATTCATCCCTTTGCGATGCTCTTCCAGTTCATTTTCATGCATCGCATGCCTTACAGTACGCCTTGGATTCCTTGTGCAACGTTGGCCACCATACACCTACATGAAATTTTTTTTGCGTAGTTGCCTTGCTTGCATAATGACTTGCCACAGCTCCCCCATGAGCTTCAGCAAGAATGTTATCCCGCTCAAAATCCAACACATATCTTCGCAATATTTCATCTATACCCATCTTATATAAATGTCCCGCAATAACTAAAAAATATGCTATGCACACTACTAATTCCTTATTTTGTTGACTTGTATATCCTTCTAGTGCCATCCCCATAGTCAAGGAATAATGTCTACAAAATGATTATCCGCTACGTGCACCACAAAGAATTGCACATCTAGAAGCCCTTCCTCTAGATTAGTAGGTTCTTCACCTATCTTTATCTGTGACAGATGGTCGGGTTCTACATTTAACCTCCTTGGCTTCACAATGACTTCAATGCCATATTCCTAGAATAATAGCAACCATCTATAGATCTCCCGCCCCCAAACACAGGCTTATTGACCAGGTACTTCAAGGTAGAATGATCTATGTACATTTTTAAATGCCCTCCTAACAGATAGTGCTTGAATTTCTGTAATGCATACACCATGGCCAATCCTTCGCGCTCAGTCGTTGAATAATTCTTCTCAGTCTTTGATAATTTCCTACTAGTGAAGGCTATAGGATGGTCCATTTCTCCTTTATCGGCCTACATTAACACTGCACCCAACACAATGCAAGAGGTATCCACATGTATGTGAAACTCCTTTTTCAAATCAAGGAATACTAAGATTAGCGCTATGACCATCCTTTCCTTCAATACATCTAAGTTGCGCTAATATTAATCATCCTAATAGAATGTTGCATCCTTCTTCAGTAGTTTCTCCATGGGTGCAGTAATTTGAGGGTATGCTTGGATAAATTTTCTATAATAGCCAGTATGACCTAGCGTCGCGCGCAGTTGTCTAGGATTCCCTAGAGACTCCAAATTCACAATTACTGCAATCTTCATGGCGTCTACCACCAATCCTTGCTTGCACACCATGTGACCCATCAAGATCCCAAAGGGAACACAGAATATGCATTTCTTCAAATTCAATGCGATTTGGTACCTGTGACAGGTATCCAAGATTACGCGTAGGCTTGCTACATGGTGCTCTACTAATCCAAACATCCTCCAATCATCAAAGTAGACTTCTAGGAACTTATGAATGAACTCCTTGAATGTTGCTATGACTATGTGGGAAAATATCGCATGGTGTTCTTCTGTCCAAACAACATCACAATATACTGAAAACAACCCCACTCCATTGCGACAGTCGTTTTTCTCCTATCCTCGAGCATGATCTTGATCTGATGATACCTAGAAAACCCATCAGTGAAGGAATAGGCCTCCTAGCCTCCCACATTTTCGAGAAATTCATCTATAAATGGTGTTGGGAATGGGTCATGGACACACGCATCATTAAGCTTCTGCAGATCTATGCAAATCCTTATCTCACCCTTTCGTTTATTCTCTTGAACCACCATCATACTCACGCAATCAGATCCTTCAACTAGGTCTATGGTGCCTATTGGCTTAGTGGGTCCTGACCCAGGTTCAACGTTATGTTTGCCAAATAAATCCCTACACTACTGGCCCTTTCGGCATCAATCTGCGGAACGCAGACTGAAGTCTCACCCAAAGCAGTATGGGGCGATGCTAGAACCAATTTTCTACACATAGATATGACTGTGATGTCATTTTGTGCCCTAAAACTACCTTCGCATAGATCGACAAGTCCTTAAGGCTTATTGATATAACTCCTTCTTACTTATCTCTAGAATTTCATGAAGGTCTACGACTGTCTTTTGTATACCCTAAATAGGTAAATCCAGCACTTACACGCCTCCGTAATTACTCATAAGTCTATTGTTACACACATCAGCTTAAGTGTATGATGTTTTTAACATGTATTAAGATATTCTTCCTGTAAACAGATATTAGCACTTGTGTTCATATACAAATGAAAACCATGCCGAATGGTGCATCAATACAACATTAAATCATAAACCCATCATTCATCATAATATAATCACATTCATTCATAACATAAGTAAAATGGAAAAAACACAGATATTTCCAGAATAATCTCTTTATTGATACTTCAGGTTTTCTTACAGACTCAAAACTACCCTCCGCACTCAGCTGCAAGGGTCTGCACACTCAGCTCCAAAATATACTCTAGGCCTTTGCACACACAGATGTAGAACCTCTCTTCTATGCTAAGATTATTTTCTCTTTCCTTCTTAATAACCCATTACATCAATATCTTCTACTATCTGTCATGCCTTAGACTCTCTAAGACTTTCCTTTTTATACAATCCCATGGTCTGCGGACCATGGGTAGATCTACCAAAGCTAACACAACTTACATAAAAGAAGGGAAAATCCCTTTATGACACTTATTATCTACGTGCTCTGTGACCACAACTTGCGGAGACTTTACACTTTACATAACAAAAACTTGGACTTTCTGCCCAAAAACTTGGGCATTTGTCCCAAAATTGACCACAGGGGACCATGTCCCAACAAGCCCCCAACACAAATATCATGACTCACCCCCAAGTCACTCTTCCGACATGGAGATCTTACTGTAGAGACCCCCCAACTCAAACAGTTGCATGGTTGCTAGTCCTACATTTTCTTCCTTTACCTTCTGTTGTGTCCTCTATAGGCTCGCTAGCTTCTCCTTGATGGCGGAAGAGATAACATAAGATTTGTCCAGCCAAGGCCACAATCTAGCCTTAAGGACTTCCTCTTTCCATTGCGCTACCTACACTTTTTCAAGCAACCGCTTTGCCTCATGCAGCTTAGCCAGCCATTGCGATATAGCAACGGTGCACATCGTCGTTCTTTCTTTGTCATATTGCTGTTGTAATTCCCGAGCCTCTATGTTCAACCTCTGTAGGTTAGGATCCTCCTGTAGAGTCGTAATGACCTCCATAGACTGTTCAAAGAGTGCGGTGCAATCTGCCACTGTGACATCTACTATTGCAACTACATCCTTTATAACAACTTTGTGTTGTGCTCTGACTTCTGGGGGAGTTGAAGGCTCTCACTTCAAGTCAAGCTCTATGATTTTAAGGTTCAGTTCAAAATTAACCTTGGTCATCTCTATCCTTGCACTGTGCATACTTGCAACCAATTTCCTAATCTTAGCCTACCATGGCACTTCTTTTGGAATAGTTTGTTGTGTGTGGAGCATGATTTTTCAAAGGTCTTTGTTTCAACTGGATGTATGCCCCAGGAAGTTTGTACACCCCTCCACGTAGGGGGGACTTGTCCCCTCTGCGAGGGTCTGGCGGCCAGCGGTCACTTGGCAGGGGCTCAGGGGCAGCGTCCCCAAAGCTAAAAACAGATCTAAAATTGCTTTGTAAAAGTGTAGTAATTTCTAGTCAATTTGGGCCGTTCATTAGGCGGATGATCTGACCGTAGAAGTTATGTTTAATTTAGGGTTTTTCACCCTAGAAGGCAACCCCTCTCTTTGTATGAGGGCATCGTATTTGAGGTTGTGTAATATATATGTATTCTCCGAGTGAGAAACAGAGAGGTGAGACTGTGAAAGAAAACAGAGGATATTACAACGGATCTGTTGTAGGTTGTATCTCTTCATTTTCCTGGATAATAGAAAGGAAGTACTGGCTGTTCAGGGTGGACGTAGCCCAAACTGGGTGAACCGCATATATTTGTGTCTCTCTTGTTTTATGCGTTTTCTGTGTTTATATTTTTGCAATATTATATGTATTCCATTGATCTGTAATATATAATTTTCTAACACGATTCTGCATGCTTCGTCTACCACTGTTGTGGTTCACTCATTCTTCTCCTGAACCTTCTTCCATGCTTCTAGCATGACTATATTCTCAACGAATATCTATTTGTTTTTGACGTTCTGCTCACTGATCATGCTCAGCTCACGCTGCTCTTAGGCCTTAAGCTCTTCAATCACACCTGCTTATAGTGTGTGAAAGAATTCACTAGGAAGCACGGCCCAGTTCAGAACAATATTCTTCAAAGTGGTGATAATAGCCTTGTCGGCTTCCACCTCTGCACTCAGAGCTCCATTCGATAGCATGACTACCCTGAGATCCAAGGATTGAACCAACTCTACTGCTTGAGTGGTCCCTGGCGCCAAACTAGTTGATGTCGTGTTACTCATCCCTGCACCTACCCGCAGTCTAGTTGTTTTGATTTGTAGCTCGCACAGACCCATCTGCATGGCACTTAGTGCCTACTTCTGCTGCTACTCAAACTACTACATTAATTCCATTATTTTATCCCTTACCTTATCTCCAATATCATCCAAGTCACCCTCTATCAAGGTGATTGGATCTAGCGATGATTTGGAGGCTTTGGTATCTTTCACTGTCCCTCCTTTTCTTATTCCCTATGTCACTTTATGCGAAAAGGAGTGCTCTCCAAATATACACCACCTTGTTTTGACTACTCTTTGTCCTCCATTTGGGGAGAAGGAGACCTCTGACTTCTGTAAGTTTCGCGCTCTTCCTGCTCTGCTTGCTCCTTGGTGGGGTGCTCTGCTTTTGCGTGAGCCTTCTCCTCAGTCTCCTTCTTCCTCCTTTCTACCAACTGGTACACCTTCAGTCAGATCCCCTCCTTTTTCTGCTTCTCCATGGACTTGCTAGTCCCAATGGCCAAATCTGATGGTGTGTGCCAATCAGATGGCCATCTCTTGAGGACCTTATGATGGCATCATCCGTAGCCAAGTAGGGGAGATCATACCACTTCTGGTCTGGATCCTTCAACACTCGGATGTAAACATGGTTGAAGTTTGATTTGAACTCCGCGTACCCAGATAATTTTTAAAAAATGGTTGGCGACAACCGTAGCCTTCTGTTGATGGCCATATGAATTCTCATCTCTGTTAATACCCAAAAAAATTTAGTTTCTTGAACCCCGCAGTGTCCTTTGTGGCCCATAGTGAAGAAAACTTCACCACTTTTGGTAAATTTGTCTAAATAAGAGGAAACTAGTTGTCTCTAGAAACTCACATGCGACCAACGCAATTGATAAGGTTATCCATGAATAATGGAAAGTCTTGCTTTGTTAATGTGCCTCCTTGCATTTCGCGAGGAACTCACTTCATAGCTAGTGCACCCAGTTGAACTGTACGCCCTCCACGCACTGAGACACTAACAAGAATACTGGTGCTGACACCTTATCTGCGCTACACTTCCTCATCACTTTTATAGCCAAAATTTGGGTGGCCACCTTCACCGCAGGGTCAATAATACTAGAAAGAGAATACCCCACGTAGTTTCTTGATAAGTTTCACACTCGCCCGTCTTTCCGCCAAATGCCTTTGTAGGATTTAGTCCAAAGTGAGCTAACAATGTGATCCTATGGATCAACATATCAGTGATCGGTATTGGCTTAGTCGACCATAAGAACCCGTCATGCACAAGGCACAACAACTGCTTGATAACTGTCAAGTTTATAGGGGCGCAGTGGTATTGAGGCACCCATAGGAGGTTCAACAACCCTACCTTGTTTACCTTGCAAATCCATTCCACTAACTCCAGCTCAGTGACACCAGAATCCTTGTGGAATACTCGCTTCATGAAGGTATTAGTAGCCAAGTGGGGAAACAAATCAACATCTCCCAAATCCCAATATTCAAGATCCATATGTGGGACACGCACCAATCATGAACCTTCAAAAGTTATTCTTTCTAGCAACAAGGGTGTGTTCAGGAGGATTTGTCCCTCATCTGGGTCCTTTGGGACCTTTACCTTGCCTTGGCGTGGAGGGATGTACTCCGACAACTTTGAAATAGTGTTTACCCCCTCAACATCTATGTCTTTCGTGTTCTCGTTAGCCTCCAGGGTGCCTCCAAGTCTACCACTTTGCCTTTCTCCTGTGCAGTAGGATTTTCTTTCTACTACATCTATGTAGTTGCATGTTTCCTCAATGACTCACACACTCACAACATCTTATTCTGTTTATCCTTCTTTGGCTTGGGAGCCTCTTTCGATGGCATAGGCTTTGGCCTAGGGGACCTCAGTGCCTTAGGCACTGCTGCAGGAACCTCCATACTCACAACCTCAAGGGCAGCCCCCTTAGAGGCAACAACACCCCTAGTACTAGTAGTCTTAATTGGTGCAGACATGATGTTGTTAATGAAGTTCAGATCAGACTTAGACACAGGGCTTGGAAGAAATTTTCGAATAGCTCACGCAATAGACAACAAAATTTAGAAATTCTTAGAATAAAAAGTGTTTCTCACTAGACGACCATTTGTAATTATAGGAAATTTTGAATTCAAATTTGATCGTTGCCCCAAAAATCTAGTCATAAATGCGAGATTGGCAACAGATTTCCAAATATTTCACACTTGATTTCAGCCTTAGATGCCTTAAATGCCAGTTGCCCGCTCCTCTTAACCATCTTCTGGCAATCAAATCATGAACAGTGACCATAACAATCACTTTCTAGCTATGTTGTGTGGTCTCTCACCCTATAGCATAGCTCCCTTTGCGCTTTTGTTGATACCGTGGCACCCGTTTATTCTACGCAGACAGCTCATCGTGCAACTCTTCAACCCGGGCAATGTAGTTTATAGTCCCACACATCGTTTTCATTGCCTAGAGTGCTAATACTGTGCTACTATCATATATTCTTTTGGTTGGATCCCTAGTGTATGGCTTCAATCAGCTACTATTTACCTTTTCGTGAAATGTATCTCCATCCAATGTCACAAGCTGAATTGCTCCACCATCACTAATCTACTTGACCACATATGGCCCCAGCCAATGCATCTAAAATTTTCCTGGAAATTTATCAAACTTGCTGTCATATAATAAAACTAAATCGTTTACCTTGAAGGTGGATAGTTTGATGTGCCGATCATGCTAGCCCTTTGACGCTCCTTCTGAACTTGTTGATGGAACGCAAAAAAGAATCTATCTTCCTCTAGCTCTTCCAGCTACATGAGCCTCTCTTCCAAGGCTCTGCGGTCCACCATACTTGCGAACACCACTATGCATAGACTAGGCACAATATATTCCATCAGCATCACAACTTCTACACCATAAACCAGGCTGAAAGGTGTCTGTCTAGTCAGCTTTTTACAAGTAGTTCTATAAGCCCATAGCACCACTGGTACACGTACGTCCCAATCATTCCTCTATGCATTGCAAACCTTTATCAGCACATTCTCCAATATCTTATTAAATGATTTGACCATCCCATTAGCCTGAGGATGATATGGCGTGTTCTTTTGATGATACACTTGGAACTCTTTTGTCAACGCGCTAATCGTTTCATTAAGGAAATGCGTACCGTGATCACTCATAAAAATCTTTGGGAAAATGAACCTCATCAACACATATTCAAATAGGAACTTCGTTGTTGTTTCCCCAGTACAATCCTTTATAGGTTGTGCCTCCACCCATTTGGTCAAATACTTAGTCGCAGTGATGATATACTGCGCACCCGTCTTCTTCCCTGGAGGTTGAATTGGCCCTACAAAATCAATTGCCCACTTTTCAAATGGAGGCAAGGACACCTGCAGGTTTAGAGGTAGCTCATCCCTCCACGATGGCATGCCTGTCCTCTGGCATGCATCGCACACCCTACAATATTATTTTGAATCCTTAAGCAATGTCGGCAACCACAACCTAGCCAACAAAATATTCTGCATTGTCGCTTTTCCTGCAAAGTGGCCTCCCGTAACTCCTCCATGAGCTTCAGCTAGCATACTTCTACATTCAAAATTAGGCACATATCATCATAATATCTCATCTGATACCATTTTATACAAGTGACCGGCAATAATAGTAAAATCTTCCACTTGTACGACCAATTCCTTCTTCTGTTGACTCGTGTATCCCTCTGGAGCCATTCCCGTAGTAAGGAAGTGGATGATGTCTGCAAAATGATTGTCTGCACGTGCACCACAAAGAGCTGTGCATCAGGCAATCCTTCCTCTAAGTTAGTAGGCTACTCTCTTGTTTTGATGTTCAATAGGTGATCTGATCTGGAATTCAATCTCCCTGGCTTCACAATGACTTCGAAATCATACTCCTGAAACAGCAACAACCATCTGCATATTTCCCCCCCAACACAGACTTGTTGACCAGGTAATTTAATGCATAATGGTTTGTGTACATCTTAAAGTGTCTGCCTAGCAAGTAATGCTTTAAATTATGGAGAGTGTACAACATATCCAACCCTTCACGCTCTATCGTCAAATAGTTCTTTTTAGCCTTAGACATCTTCTTGCTTGCAAACACAATCGGATGATCCAATTCTCCTTCACGGCTTGTGTCAGCACTGCCCCCAGTGCAATACATGACACATCTACATCCACATGAAACTCCTTCTTCCAATCTGGAAAGACTGGGAACGATGCGGTGACCATCTTTTCTTTTAACACATCCATGCTCCGCTAACATTCTTCATTCCAATAGAATGTAGTGTCCCTATTTAACAGTTTTTCCATCGGCGTGGTAATCTGAGCATAACCCTTGATGAACTTTCGATAATAGCAGTATGACCCAGTGTTGTGCGCAAGTGTTTAACACTTCTTAGTTCCTCCAAATTAATTGTAACCATGATCTTAGCTGGGTCAACCATTAATCCCTATCTGAACACTACATGACCCAGCAATATTCCAAAAGGGATGCAAAATAACCACTTCTTCATGTTTAGCTTAATCTGATACCTCTGGCACATATCCAACATTAAGAAGAAACTAGCTACATGGCGTTTTACCAATCCAAAAACATTCCAGTCATCAAAGTATATCTCCAAAAACTTGTGAATGAACTCTTTGAATGCCACAATGACTACACACAAAAATATTATTGATCCATTCTTAAGTCCAAAAGGCATTAGAGTATACTGAAAACATCCCCACTTAGTCGTGAAGGTTGTCTTACTCCTATCTTCCTACGTGATCTTGATCTGATGGTATCTAGAGAACCTATCAGTGAATGAAAATGCTTCCTGTCTGCCAACATTATCTAATACCTCATCCATGAAAATATTTGCAAAAGGGATCATGAATGCAAGCATAATTCAGTTTCCAGAGATCTACGTAGATCCTTATCTCATCCTTGTGCTTATTTTTCTGAACTGCCATAGGACTTACCCAATCAAACTCCTCCACTGGTTCAATAATCCCTGCTGCAAGCATTTTATCCAACTCTAAGAAAACCTTTTCTTTATACTTTGGATTAAGGTGATATGGTCTCTTCTTCACAGGTTTCGCACCTAGTTTCAACATTATCTTCATCACTCCTAAATCACCTATTATTCCCTTCAAGTTTGAAAACTTTGTAGGGAACAAATCTTGGTATTCATGGAGCAACTCAGTGACCTTATCCACTGTAGCATCATCCCAGTAGTCCCCTATATTTGAAAACTACAACTCCACCTCTATTCCAATGTTCATTTGTCTAGTTTTCAGCGATGTACTAATATCTATATTCTCTATTCGTGGCCCCTCAACTTTGCAGTGACCTTCTGTCTCTAGGATATTAATGTTCCTTGGATCCTCCTCTTCTTCTTCAACAGTCACATTGTAGCACTCCAGTGCATGGCGCCGCTGGGTGGTCCAATCTGGTTGAATCAAATCTAAGGGGTCCAATGGTATTCTGAGGATCACTTCCTTGACCTCCTGCAACGCTTTATCAATGCACTAAAATCCATCTTCAAAGTTGAATGTCATCAAGAATCCTTGACTCAAAATATACCATTCATCCATGTTGTGGTGGAGCTCTATTTCCAAGTACCAATTCATCGGTATTCCATCTAAAGTGCGACAGAACAAATGCACCCACTCCGGTTGCAGTTCTAATCCATAAGCATTAGTCCATTTTTCTAAGTATTCACGCAGATAACTCCTCCCATCGTCTTTATCTCTCAATCACACCTTTGGGTGACCAAATCACACCCTCATCATTCTTCTGTACTTGCACCATCCATCGAAATTATCTTTACGAACCCCACCATCTTACAGGCATAGCATATAGTGCCAAGTCTACGGCTTGGAAGTGATGCTTCTTTGTCACTTCCCTTTCAAAGGCATCCAAAAATTTATCTATGTTAGTTAAACCATCATAATAAGGCAAACTCCTTACCTTCGATGATACTTAGTGCAACGATTTAGTCATCATGTTACAGCGCAACGTTGATACTTCGTGCAGTTGATTATGCCAGTGTTCCAATTCCTCATCTGAATTAGATGTACAGGAGCTTTTGTGGTCCCATGCAATACATCCATCATCTATCGGATTCATCCAATCTTGATCTCACACTATTATCTTATAAATTTTGTCCAAATCATCATCACTTTCATGATTGCGACTTGTTCAGTATAGCGTGGTCCTTCTGTAGGGTCCAAAGGCACTAATACGCAGAGTGATTTCCTCTCAAAGGAAATTGTTCACTTCTTTAAATTGATCACCCATTCATGTGAAGATCCCAGTCGATCACAAGGAGCGCGAGGTAGGGATTACTGTCATCAACAATCTCTATCACTTCAAAATCAGCCAACGCACTAGTGCCTTCAATATCTAATGGCACTCCCTGCAATCTTACCATGGGGATAATCGTTTGTTAATTTGCCATCCTCAATTGAATAGGAGACCACTGCAGCATAGGTCTCCCCATTCTCTACCATGTTTGTTTTGGCAAAAAATTCACATCTGACCCAAGATCCAAAATAACTTAGTCCATTTCATACTCTCCTATTTGCACGATGAGCCTCATCTCACACCGTATTCTTGTCTTATGTTTACCAATTTTCCTAACCACGCGTGGTCCCTCCAGAGAATTTTCTTTACCACCGAATTTATTGATAAACTCTTGCAATCCTTTCATGACCTTGCTATCGCGTAGTAGCTTCATGCAAGTCTTCAAAAAGGTAGTAAGCATGGATGGTTCCATTTCTTCAAATTGATTTTCCTGACTTCCTAAGGTAGAAGCCTCAGCAAAGCTTTTCTTCATTTCCATGAAGGTTTCTTTCGCGCACTCTAGATCAAAGCCAAACTCCTTCTCTAGATCTTTGCAGACCCATTCACTTTCTTCATGCTACTTTCTCTTATCTTTTCCAATCATCATTCTACTTTGCAGCATGATATTCACATTAGGATCCTCTTCGCGGGATTCAGCCCTCATCATCTATAGGTTCTGGGTAGGCTGTTGAGGTTGCGTCCCATTTTCATACATCTTAGCTATTAATGCAAGGCAGTCTTCTGTCACATGGTTAAACAGAGTATGGTATTAGCAGGACAGGTGCGTTGGGTTTGTACATTCTCATGCATAGTGTCTTGGCCCTCCACAATTACTGGAAATAACTTGTCCCCGACCTCTCGCAGGTCCTCCTCTGCCTCGGCCTCATCTGCTCCCTTGATATCCTCCTCGTTCTCCCCCAGTGTCTTGATTAGGAGGACGAGTGTTAGTCTGCATCTAATACATGGGCATTTTGCCCATCATCATGTCATAACTATGGTGATTACACTCATCGCGACCCACTTATTTGTAGAAGTTGCAGAAGAGCTGTTGCAGTGTCTGTACAAATTTCTGCAGTAAGTGATAATTGTCTGTTACGTGTTTTCCAGCTACCTGACAGATAGCACATGATAGCGTGGGCGCTGTATTTGGCCTTGCTTTATCTTCTGGCCTTAGAGCCATCATCCCTCCTCCTACAACATAATACGTGAAGACAGGACAATGATATTTATCATGTCCCTAACTCTTACATTTCAAACACCAAGATTCTTCATGCACTTCTGGCCGAGCCTCTCTATCGTTCTTCAGACTTTGGAATTCTAGGCAAAGGTTATGCAACTCTGCATGAATCTGCTGAACTCCCAAAGCAACACCTTGAATCAGTGTCTCATGCAACCTCATCGCAATCTCCAAGGCTTCTTCCTGGTTCCCAATATTTTGTTGTGATAAAGCAACCCTTAAATGAGGTAAGAGAGAAGCCACGAACCACTTGTGGTGCTGCCCATCCATAATATTCATGTTAGCTTTGTGGATCTTTCATTTCAATCTTTGATCTAGCTCCCAGGGTGTCTCGCCAAGCTTCAACATGATTGTTGGGTTGTGTTATATTCATTCTGTGACTAGCCCACGTAGTTAACTGGGGGATTAGAGGGGGGCAAGGGGCTCAGAGCCTACCCTTCATTGCGGCGATTGCATAGCCAGGGGGTCATAGGGGGTTTGAGGGGTGTAGGTAACCCCACTCTATGGGGTCCGGGGAAGCACCCTAGAAAATTTTGGTTTTGGAACCTATGCTAGGTTGGGCAGACCCACCTATGGTTTTGTGCATGATTTTCACACATGTTTTTTGACGCGATGGTTTTCGGTCCATGGTTTTGGATGCTTTGGCATGTATAAATATTTTTTGTAACATTGAAAGGAACATAATGAAAAATCAAGCTGGTAGTCCCAGTTTTGGGATCCAGGGGAAAATATATGTGTATATGTGTTTTATGTTTTATGCTCTCGCATTGTTTATTTTCTATGTTTTAGAACTCGTATGCAGGTAATTTTTGTATGAGGTTAAAACCTACAATTATCTCCTTAAATCCCATGATCGATTTCACTTCAAACTTGGGTCTACTAAATTCATCATTCGACACAGTCTAAATATCTGCGAGCACAGCCGTCACGTTATCAGTACAATACTTGATGTAACACGTTAGCGTGCGCTCCTATAATGCAGTAACCAATGTTGATTTCTTTATCTAATCACCTATAATGTTTTGGGCTTGCCACACAACATTTGTAACAAACAAAAACTGGTCCGGGTCCTCATTTCCCAAGTGAATGAAAATGGGAAACTTCATTGTATTCACCATATTGAACGGTGGTGGAGGTGGTGGCGGTGTGGGTGAAGGTGTATGCGGTGGTGGTGAATATGGAGGTGGTGTGGGCGGATGTGGTATTCACAGGAACCCTTGTCTTATTAACTGGACAATGCTCTACGGAGAAGCTTGCACTGCTCCTTCGTCGACACTTAGAGGAGGCTCAATCAATGGGCTATATTCAGGTCATATTCCCCTTCTATCCTTGAGTAACTTTCCACTTCACTTAGCTCCAAACATCAAGGTAATTGTATAACCCTCTTTTCACACAAGATAATTTTAATCCATGTATTCAAATACCTTAAATACTCACCTCATGATCCCTTGAAGAAGTGCCACTCTGCTTCATTGTAGCTTATCGAGGTATCGACCGTGAACTCTATCTCAAATCCTCCTAAGACGTGATCAAGCCAGTGATCGACAACGTATGTGATCTTATCTTTATAGGCTTCTAGTCTTCGCACTAGCTCCAGGGTCCAAAATCTTGGACCGTTAAACCTCCACCCTCCCTGGTCATCTACAAATTTAGCGATCAACTCATATAATTCAATAGGGAAGGAATGAAGGAAACTTTGTGTATCTATATGTACAGATACATGTCCAACCATTGTTCTTTCACCAATCATGGGTTCTCGTTTTCTTGTGATGCAAATTCGTGGATCTTACCATCCAACCAGTGACCCAGTCAATTCCCAGGAGTTTAGGGTATGGATTATTGTCATCAACAAGCTCTATAACCTAAAAAACGGCCATCATTCTCGCACCTTCTATATCAACAGTTACTCCATATAGTTGTCCCATGGGGATGATTTCATGATGGTTCGCCATTCTGAGCTAGATAGGAGACCATTGCGGCGCAGGTCTCCACATTCTTTCCCATGTTTGTTTTCGCAATACGTGCACATCAAGATCCAAATCCAAAATGACCTGTTCCATCTCATAATCACCTATCTATGCAGTGAGCCTCATCTCGCGCCTAGTTCTTGCCTTATGTTTTCCAATTTTTCTAACCACCTGGTGTCCATCAGGGACCTTCTCTTTGCTGGCACATTTTTTTATTAATTCCTGCAAGCCTTCCACATATTTTCTATCACGCAACAATTTTATGCAGGTCTCCAAAAATGTAGTAACCACAGAGGGATCAACCTCTGCAAGCGTGCTAGTTTCTTGCACCTTGTCCTGGCTTCCTGAGGTGGAGGCCTCAATGAAGATCTTATTGGCTTCCATGAAGGTTTCCTTAGCGTGATTCATATCAAAACCAACTTCCTTCTCTAGGGCTTTGCGAACCCATCCGTCCTCTTCAGGCTGTTTACCTTTATCATCACCAGTCATTATTCAACTTCTCATCACTATATTCAAACTTTGATCTTCCTCACAGGGCTCATCTCTCATCATCTATAATTTTTGTGGTGGCTGTTCAGGCTGCACTTTCTTCTCTTGTATTTTAGTTATCAACACCGAGCATTCTTCTATAGTATGGTCAAACTGGCTACAGTATTTCCATGACAAGCATGTCTAATTATGACACTCTCGTGCATAGTTCCCTCGCTATCCACAGTTGTAGCAGATGATCTCACCACGACCTCTACTAGGCCCTCCTCCTCCTAATCCCACGTCCATGCCCCTAATAACCTCTACTCGTTCCTTCGGCACCCTATTCTGGAGGCAAAGTTTCTTCTTTTATCTGGTATGTAGGTGTTCATTCCATCATCAACTCATAGCTACAATAGTGGCTCTCATCATGGCCCACGGATTTGCAAAAGTTATTGAACAACTGCTGGGGTGTCTGGATGAACTTTTTGAAGTAAGCAACACTTCTCTGTCGCATGTTTTCCAGTAACCTGACAAATAACGCACCATAGTGCAGCTCCCACGCTCAGCCCTACTAGGGATTCTGGATTGAAGGGAATTGGTCCCCCTCCTATAATATAATTTGATTACACTGGACATTGGTCTTTATCGTGTCCCTATCTCTTGCACTTCAAACACCAAAATTCCATGCGCACCTCTGGTTTAGTCTCCCTGTCTTTCTTCAAACACTGTAGTTTTAAGTGTAGGTTTTGTACCTGAGAGTGGATCTGTTGTACCCCCAAGGTTGCATCCTAAATAGGTGATGAATACAACCTCTTTGTGATTTCCAAGGCTTATGCCTGTGTTCCTATAATTTGTCTTGATAGAGCAATCCTTAGGTGCGGCAGAAGTGAAGTTATAAACCATTCACGATGCTAACTATCTGTTATATGCATGTTAGCTTATTGAATCTGACATTTCAACGTTTGATCCAGTTCCCATGACGTCTCATTGACCCTCATCATGATTCCTTTGAATCTAATTACTGATTGTGAGTCAGACTTAGGTTTACTAAACTCCTTGTTTAAAATAGCCTTAGTCTCTGCTAGCAATGTAAGAGGATTATCAGAAAAATACTTAATATACCAAGTTAGTGTGCAATCCTCCAAAGCAGTAACCAACTGTGCCTTCTTTATGTTGTCATCAGTAATTTTTTGTGCCGTCCATACATCATTCACAAAAAACCAAAACTGTTATGTATCTTCACTCCCTATGCCCTTGAAAATTGGCAGCTTCATAGTGTTCACCATATTGAATGGTTGTGGTGGAGGTGGAGGTGTGGGCGAAGGTGTATGCAGTGGAGGTGGAGGCAGAGTGGATGGATGATGTGTTCATAGAAAACACTGTGTTATCAACTGGACAACACTCTGTAGCAAAGCCTACACTTCTCCTTCTTCATCGCTTGAAGGAGGTCTGATTAACGGACTATATTTTTGACCTAATCTCTCTCGATCTATAAAGAGTCTTCCACTTTCCGTATATCTGAACATTAAGGAAATGGTATCACCCATTTTTAACATATCAACATTTTAGTCCAGGTATTCAATGATCTTAAATTCTTGGTGAGCCCTGGTATTGTAGCAATAATGCTACAACTCCTGAGGCTTCCTGTCTCTCATTTTATCAACCCGGTTGTTCGTACAAACTTGGAAGCGCCGGTGCTATATGCACAAGTACTAGATCTTGTCGCAGCTGTCACTTGGTCAGCTGGCACAAGTCTGTTAGGGCTCAAGCCAACTTCTATAGGCTCACAGAAGAAGCTTTATCAATGATGGACGAAAGCTAGCTCAAAGGAGACTAAGCTAATTGACAAAAATGAACTAAAAGTAAATCAAAGCATGTAACCCTAGGAAACCCTAATTTGACTAATCTAATTTCTATAATGCAATGAGGACGAGTAATACTTCTACCAATGCTGCTACTACATCTAACAAGTGGAAATGCATGAGTCTAAACTACTGACATTACAAAGGACATGTTTTATTACTTTTTCATTAAGTAGGTGGAGTGATTGCGTTTTGCTTACTTATTAGGGTTTGATTGTGCAGATTGGATGGAGAAGGAAGGAAAGCGTGGGACAGGTTGGGGAGGCTAAGTGAGGGCCCTATGGACCCTTGGCATCCATCCACAGAGGCTTCCCACGTGCAGAAGCTCAGCAACCGCGTGAAAGACCTCCTACAGGATGTCTGCAGGGGATTCTACAGGAAACTCAGGGTTTTCTACAGGATGTCTCTGAATTGCTACAGGATGTTTTGGAATTGCTACATGATAGTCTACTGTGGAGGATTGCGGTGAGGAAGAGGTGATGGACAGGTAGGAAGGGATGTGAGAGATAGGGAACAGGCTGGTGACGGCTCAGGAATGGAAGGGTGAGATGGAAAACAGGTGGAGGGAGCGTGTTGGAGTGATGGATGTGAAAGGTCAAGGGATGAGGCTAAGTGAGGATTAGGAGATGTTTAGGAACGGGCAGAACGTGGTGTAAGGCAAAGAAACGTGGTTGCATGCAAGGTTAAAACAGAGAAGATGGCAATGAACGAGATGGGGAAGAGTGTAAATGAAACAAATGACCGAAACTGTTGATCAAGCCAAGAAAGCATCAACCTATACTAAGTATACCGTGATTTTATTAAACATTGATCCAAAACGCAAACAGAAATACGTATGGGACTGTGATGAAGAAATGTGTGGTTCGTATAAATGACAAGGAAGTATCTAATTCCAAATCATAACTATGTAAACCAACTCATGCGTGTTTTTGGTGGTCTGCTATGGACTACACCCCAACCTTCAAACGAGATGGCAGTGAGCCTTAACAAACGATTTTAATGGAGCTCCAATGGATTTCATATATCATGTGCTATGCTAAACAAGTGAAAGTAACTGTACCATAAACAAAATCTATCTAACTCATAAGAAAATCAAATTACAAGACTGCCATTCAAATTGCATGTGCAAATGAAACTCAAAGTGCTGGAAAAAGAAATAGAACAATACTACAACAGAGGGGATCTATGGCTCCCAGGTTGGGCCCTAACCTGAGAGCTATAGCCTCCTAGTAAAACTCAGGAATCGCTCACAAACTGTCCTCTTTATTAATACTTTAACGTCATGCCAAACTGGCTTACAGTAAAAGGAAACAAAACTGGACTGATTCCAAAATGATATGATAACCCCCAGAGATTCAACAACCTATCTAAGGCTACGACCTCCATATTTATACAAAAAAGTGATGATCCGCCAAGTAGCCTTGATTCTAGGAGCTCGGCTGTCCAACTGAAGTGTAACTGTGGCTTTGAGAGGCAGTCAACAGTTGATGACTGCTGTTCCTGTAGGACAGCTGGCTACTTCTGAGGCTCGGAGGGGAGATTGATTGGAGCTCGGAGTTCCCGGTGGGAATCACGAGGACTGTCCCAATACTGTGGACTTCCTTCCACAAAATCAGCAGTGCCACCTTATTTCTCCTTACTCCTTTTACGTTGTCTTTTGTTCCCCTTTTTCCATGCAAAAACCTGGAATCACAATGCATTAGTCACGTGGATAAAGTGTCTAACCTTCCTCCTACAAACAACACGAAATAACTAAGAAATGCATGCATAAGCAAATAAAGATGAATGGTCTAAGCAAGTAAAGTAGGCCAAAATGAGCCCGAATTGTACCAAAATTGGGGCTCATCAATTCTTACCTCACGGTCCTTTGAAAAATCACCGCTCCGCTTCGCTATAGCTGACCAAGGTATCTACTGCAAATTCTGTAACAAATCCTCCCAGAATCTGATCAAGCCAATGATCAACAGCCCATGTGATCTTTTTTTCATAAGCTTCTAATTTCCACACTAGTTCTAGAGTCCACACTATATGACTATCAAGATTCCACCTTCCTTCGCTATCTGTCAATTTAGCCAACCATTAATACATCTCAATGGGGATTGTGTAGAAGAAGATTTCGTGTATCTCTGTATACAGATACATGTTCAACCACTCTTCTTTTGACAGGCGCAGATTCCTATTTTCTTGCACCGCAAACTCGTGAATCTTTCGATCCAACCACTTTTCAATTTCCTTCTTGGTCGGATTCCAATAATGCGACATTACACATCTCTTTCAAGCAGATCCTAGTCCCAAAAACGGAACCATTTATTGGCTTAGGGGGTCCTAACCCAAGTTCAGAGTTAGTTGCACCAACCAACAAATCCCTACACTACTGGCCATTTCACCAACAACCTGCATAACGTAGGCTGCAGTCTCACCCGAAGTAGTATGGGTGGATGCAAGAACAAAGTTTCTACATCCAGAGACTAGTGTGATGTCTTCCAGTGCCTCGGATCTACCTTTGTGCAGATCAATACACTCTTAGGGAACATAGCTACAACTCTGTCAAAATGGCATTCATACTTTTGCAAATGTCTATGATCAGTCTTTGCGGACCTTTAACAATCAATCTATCTACTTACTTGCATCAGAAAGCAGTCCTAACCTATGGTTCACACAAATCTACTTAAGTTACTAGTAAACATCAGAGAATGAATCAGAGTCTTCGCGAAAATTCTTAAACATGCATTACGTATGTCATTAACAGTTATTCAAGAGAATTTCCCAACATTTAACCAATATTCCATAAAACACATCATTCATAGATAGAATATATCATAAAAATATAAACATAAATATGCAAGATTTCTTTGGAAACTATCTTTATTGATCTTCAATTCAGGATTACATAATCAAAACTACCCTATGCACACAGTTGCAGGGGTCTGCGCACTCAGCTGCAGACTCTAGCTAGGCCTCTACGCGCTCAACTGCAGAGGTTTTCTTCTCCGATCTGACCCACTTCTCTTTGCTATCACTTCTCTTCTATCTATCCATTTCTTACTAATATATTGCCTTAGACTCTCTAAGGCACACCTATTTATAGCCTCTTTCATACAATGCCATGGTCCGCGGACCATGGGTGGATCTCAAAACTGAATCAAAATTTACATAAAATAAGGGGATAAACTCATTTAACTCCTAGTCATCTACCTCTGCATCCACAAATCAGGGAGAATTTGCATTAATTACAAAATCTTGGGTTACCTTAATCCCAAAAGTGACCCAGGGGATCCCATCCCAACAGACACGTGGCAGGAATTTTTTGTGTTTTGAGGGTCCTAAGGGGACAAATTTGGGTGGACCATGGCACCACCCATGAGGTGCCACGTGGAATATGATGACATCATATCAGAGGTCGACATATTGGAGGTTGAAGATCTCAATATTAGCATATCGGAGGTCAAGATGTCAAAGGTCCTGCATATCGACGCATCACATATCAAAGGTCCAACATATCAACAGTCGCAACATCATAGCTTCAGATACATCGAAGCATCTCAATATCAGAGCAGCGACACATCAGAAGGTCAGCGAATTAGAACTTCTTAAGATGACATCCTTTAAAAAGTTGGGATATGCATAAATTGTCGATAGTGTTAAAAGGTATCGGGGAGCATCGATAAATATTAACGAATGATTTCATCACAAAACCAAAGGTTGATGAACTCTTTTCTCTCTCCTCTAGTGGGAGATATGGCAACATATGATTGGTTCCGATAAGCTACACATGGAAACATATAAATGGTTCTAATAAAGACACATGGAAGCATATGATTGGTTCCAATAAAGCTATAGTGGCATCAGGTACATCGATGCATCGCAATATTAGAGCATCAACACATTGCAAGGTTGGGGAATCAAAACTTCCTAAGGTGACAACCTTTAAAATTTTTCGATATGCATAAATTTTCGATAGCATTAAAAACAGTTAGGGAGCGCAATAAATATTAAGAAAGGATTTTATTGCAAAGCCAAAGGTTGATAGGCCTTTTTCTCTATCCTCTAGTGGTGCATGTGGCAGCATATGATTGGTTCCAATAAGCTACACATGGCAGCATATGAATGGCTCTCATAAAGACACATGGAAACATATGATTGGTTCTGATAAACCTATAGTTCCATTTTACATTAGCATGATGTGGCGTCATGATAGGACACGTGGCAAGAAGTTTTGGCATTTTGAGGGGCCTAAGGGGAAAAATTGGGGTGACATGTGGCACCAATCATGAGGTGCGACGTGGAATATGATGACATCATATCGGAGGTCAGCATATCAGAGGTTGAAGATCGCAGTATCAACATATCGGAGGTTAGGATGTTGGAGGTCCTACATATTGGTGCATCACCTATCATAGGTCCAACATATCGATGATCACAACATTGGAGCATGAGGTACATCGACACATCACAATATCGAAGCATCAACACATTGGAAGATCACTGAATCACAACTTCTTAAGGTGACAACGTTTAAAAAGTTTTGATATGCATAAAGTGTTGATAGCGTTAAAAACCATTGCGGAGTGGTAATAAATATTAAGAAATTATTTCATCGCAAAAACAAAGGTTGTCAAGCCCTTTTCTCTCTCCTCATGTGGGACACATGGAAACATATGATTGGTTCCAATAAGCTACAAATGGCAACATATGATTGGCTTCAATAAAGACACATGGCAACATATGATTGGTTCTGAGAAAGCTAACATTGGAGCATCATGTACATCGATGCATCGCATGATCCCATATCTGATCTTTTATTAAAATGTGATTTATTATATTTTAAAAGTGTTAATGCATGACTTTCAAAAAAATGAGTTAAATTTCTTTTAAAACTTGAAATTGATAGTAAGAACTTGAAAATGGAAATTGCAATAATTTAGAGAATATAAGAGCAAGCACATTAATAGAATGACACCAAAAGTTTGATAAGTGAGTTCAGCTATCTTCAAGCCTACATCTTCGAGCCCTAGTCTTCCGTGGGGAGGCCTTTATATTAAATATTCAAAAGCATAAATAGATAAAATAATTTTTTTTTTAAATGCAATCCTAAATAATATTTCTATAATCTTCTCTATCTCAGGAACCTATAGAAACTCTCGGTTCTGAAAAAGGCTTCCTAGATCTCCCAAAATGTTCTTTCAAAGTTATAAGTCTCTCTTCTTGTAACTACACAAATACTTATCTACTACATAAAAGCTCACCTCTCCTCTATATTGTTTCTTGGCATAACATTACAGATATATAATATATGGTGATATAAATTGGTTATAACAACTATATCTTATCTCCTTATCTCTCCACCCACGTAAATCCATTAAATGACAAATCCCATATTATAATTAATATATGGATTTTAAATAACCATATTACGTGGCATAAAATATGTCATTGGTTCCTAACCTTACCCTCTACCGCATACAATATGTTTCCATATACAATGTATTGATAACAAAACTCACGATATTTAATAAATATGTTATGTCATTGAGTTGGGGGCGGAAATGATGGTGGACGTTTTGTTGGCACGAAACAAACAAGGTAGAGTTGGTTAATTGATATGGCGAGGGCCACCAATAAAGATGGGCTCCCACCATTTTTCCCTGCCAAAACTATTTTAAACACCTTTTAAGATTAAGCAGCGACATGTCAATGAAAATGATCAATGTGTATCCCGGTCAGTAAGGTAGAGAGGTCATATAAAATCTTGTTAAATATGTTGGAACCCATAACAAAATTTTTTTGACTAATCCAATGAGGCCATGTGTTGCCCTCCGATATTTCCATGTGTCATCTTGGAATTGGTCCAAATGCACCTAACCACAATGTGCCACTTAATGATGCAACATTGGTCCGTATGCGCCAATCATACCCTGCCACTTGTCACCTTGTTGGTATGCCACGCGGTGGTCAAACATTGATCTTTGACTACCCATTAACCATTGACTTTCACTTTGACTTCTTAGAGTTTGCCTTGAAAACGTTGACTTTGAATAACTTCTTCATACGAAGTCAATTTTTTCCCGTTCAAGTTGTGTTGGAATTGTTTCTGCGAGCTCTACGCGATGGAACTTCTTTCGCTCGAATCCAAAAAAGATGAATATTTTTTGGCCTTTCCTGGATCCTTGATCATCCATTGATCAATTTCAAATCATTTCCTCCCTGCTAAGACCTTTTGGACCACCAAAAGTCCTAAATTACATAAAAAAATGTGGGTATAGTTTTCCCACTTGGTCGGTATCTGTCAACCCTATTCTGAATCTATACACTTTACTCATCCATACAATCGTCAGTACAACACACAAATTGCAAAGCATATGGAGTTATTTTTCACCCACATCTACTTTCATATTTGCTGCTAAAATCTAGGGACCACTAAACAATAATAAACCCATTAACAACATTGAAATTATTGGCATAGATGAAACCATACCAGCTTTTTCTTCATAGCTAAAAAAAACTCAACTTATCATGCTGCAACTCTTGTCGATGTACAATTTTGGATTCCTTAAGCATGCCTGTCTATTTTTTATTAAATTTAATAATCTCATGCTTAGGTACTTTAGGTTGTACAAAAACATCTTTACTGCCATGAGCTTCTTGTTTTAACTGTTTTAATGTGAAAAAAGATTTATCTGCTTTTATGGGGTGAGAATGTAGAATATAGTCAATTCCTTTTTTGAGCAAGTGATACTGATTATGTTCCCTAAAAAATATCGCTTTTCGATCATATAAATATGGGCTACCCAAAACCATCCCACATTTATCTAGTTTTACAACATCACACATTACCTTATCCTTAGATTGAGAAGTTATTGCAAATGGTAACATACATTGCTTAGTCACTCGCAATTTATAGTTTTTTCTCATCCAAATTAAAGTAGAAGGTTTATGATGCTTTATGGTTTTCAATCCCAATTGCTTAAACACTTTTTCTGAAATTAGGTTAACTTGAGATCCATTATCTAGTAATGTGTCAATCTTTTTATGTTTCATAAAAACCCTTATATGAAATAACTTGTGCCTGGAATTGTTAGAATCATCACCTTCATCAGATTTACTGGTCATAATCAATGATGTGATATGTGCCTTGTTGATTGAATTTGACCTTAAGTCCATCAGTTTCACTGTTGCTGCAACCATTTTCTTCCCTTTTCTGATCCATTTTGGTTTCATTTTAGGATGCAATTTCCAGTAGTGGTCTTCATCATGGCAGTCTTTCCTGTAATGTTTACAAGAGAGATTTTAAACCTCTATCTTACTTTTGTTTTCTTTCTTCAGTTTTCCTTTTCCCTTGCTCTCCTTTCTAGCTATCTATTATGATGATGCCCCAACTCCTAATTTACCTGCTTCAATGAAATTTTTTAGTACTGCCACTTCATCCAGGTTAGTAGGACCAAAGATAAATAAAGTATTATGAATATACTCAAGTAATCCTCCTATGTATTTCATTAGAGTTTCTTGAGTATACAAAGGAATACCTAACATCAATTCCTTTTTATGAAACCCATTTGTATATTCCTGCACTTAATGACCTTTCCTAACTTTTAGTCCTTGCCATTCTATTAAATATTTTTCCTTATATCCCAATGGATAAAATTGCTTTCTTAGTGCAGTAATAAAATTAGACCATGATGGAAAAATCTTACCGATATGCTAAGTACCTTTCTGTAACTTACTCTACCACAAAATCAATGTTGTCCCTTCTAAATGAAGTGATTCTAGCCTGCTTTTGAATTCATCTTTAATGATCCATTGCACACTATAGTACACCTCCATTTTCCGTACCCAATTCTCAAGCTTTTCAGCATGAACTACTCCATTTCACATGGGTAACTCAAACTTAACATCGAGCTTCAACAATAATTTTTAAGTTTCAGATTGAGTCAAGAAAGAAGCAATAGGGTCTTTTTTATCGCTTTCATCTTCTTTCCTAGATTGTGATGATTCTCCCTCTTCATGTTTAGGTTTTGCGTATTCATCATTTGAATTCTTAAACTCTCAATTCATTTCTTTGACCATGGCTTTCAAGGTCATGAAAGCATCCACAAGCCCTGCATCAAATCCAAAAGGATGATCATTGCTTCCTTCTTTGTCCATTTCTTCTCCTCGAGTTGTCCTTTTTCTCGAGCCAAATTCTCGATCTCCTTCAACAAGTTATCCTTCACCAAGATTGGATTTTCTCCTGGTGATCATGCACATTATAAATCACAATTATCAATTAATCTCTCATACCATTTGATCCCAGATTTGATCTTTTATTGAAATGTGATTTATTATCTTTTAAGTGTTAACGCATGAATTTTTAAAACACCATTTAAATTTATTTTAAAACTTGAAATTGAGAATAAAAACTTGAAAATGGAATTTGCAATAATTCAGAGAATATAACGACAAGCACATTAACACAATGACACCAAAAGTTTGATAAGAAAGTTCAGCTATCTTCAAGCCTACATCTTTGGGCCCTGGTCTTCAGTGGGGAGGCCTTTATATTAAATATTTAAAACCATAAACACATAAAATAAAATTTCTTTAGATACAATCCTGTTGAAATCTTCTCTATCTCAGGAACCTGTAGCAACTCTCGATTATGAAAGAGACTTCCCGAATCTCCCAAAAGGTGCCTTCAAAGTTTTAAGTCTTGCTGCATGTATGTGATGAGCCCAAAAAAGGGTAACTTATTGGGCTCATTTTTCCTAATTGTTCTTGATCAATCCACCATTTTTCATAGTTTATGTATGTTTTTTGAGTATGTTTATGTTAGTTGAATGAATGAGGGTGGTCACTTTACCAAGAAGGCTAATACGTGGTTATTTCAGGTTTTTTGGACAAATTTTGGAACAAAGCCAAGCAATTATGAGCCAGATGACAGCCAAGAATGAAGGAACAAGGGCAAGGATTCGTAGGAAGGATGTTTCTTGCATTAAATGGCCCTTCCTCAAAATCTCCACCCTCAACTCGGAGCTCAGCAGGCCACCAAAACGAATCCTAAAGGCAGCCGAGCAGCTTGGCGAAAAGTGACTGTATACTAGCAGTTGGAACAGCTGAGCCCCTTGAGTTAAGGAGGGCTACTGAGGCCCCTCGTAGGCATAAATAGGGAGGCTTCCAGCCTTTGTAGTTTACTTCTTTGACTGTTGTATTTTGCACAAGAGTGCTGCTATTTTCTCAGCTCATTTTCGTAGTTGCTGTTGTATAACGTTCTTATGAACATGGCTATTTTTGAGTAATGGAAAGAAACTTTATTTGACATTAGTTCTGAGTTTTTTTAGGAGCCTGCAGCTCTTGGGGTTGGGCCCAACCCAGTGCCAAGGCTTCCTTCATGTACTGTTATTTTCTTTTTATGTCTTTGCAAAATAAGTTCTGTTAAGTAGATTAACATCTTGCTGGTTAGATAGGTCATGGTTGATGATTAGATAGGCTTTTCATGTTAAGATTTAGTTGATAAATTAATAACAGGGAAGAACTACAGAAAAAGGCCATCAAGCACCTCTGATCTCACTTCTCCCTCAATGGGATCGTGAGTTGGGACAAAGGTGACATTGCTGCCAACAAAAACACTGTCTTTGCTTCACCATGCAATTAGTAGTGTTAGATTTTTAGTTTTTGAACTTGATATACTTTTTGGTTGCATGCTTAGGGTTATGATTGCTTAGTTGCATAGTTATTTCAGCTGGTTTCATTGAAAATAAACTTCTATTCCATTTCTTTGTTGTTATCTAGGTCAGAATAGACTAACATAACTAGGTTTTTTATTTTCCAAGTCCTTGTTTGTTTTGTTTGAAAAACAACTTGCAGAGCACCTGTTATCCTCCTTTATCTGCCCATACTCAACCAATCCTACCTGATTCATCTTCCAACCTGGATTCTTGCCTCACGTTCGTGATTTGCTCACTCTGCCCTAAATTCCCATATGGTTGTGCAATATTGCTCTACCTCTCCTTGAACAAATCCAACCATCCTCGCCACTTCTCAGCTCCATTCCCCAAGTCCTGGACCTCCTCACACCCTTATCTCACCTCCATACCCACTCCTTCGTATTTCTTCCTCCATCCATCCTCCAAAATCCCATTTCTAAACATTCTGTAGAAAATTACACACATCCTATAGAAATTCCAGAACATCCTGTAGAACCCCTGTAGACTTCCTGTAGAAGCTCACGAAAGCGGTTTCTTGATAGCCAAACTTTGTGAAACTCTCTGGAAGGGTGCTAGGGACCCCTTAGGCCCTCTCTGAACCTTCCCAACATCTTGCAAGCATTTCCTCTCGCTGATCCACCTCTGCACAGTAAAAAACAATGAAAGCACATGCATGATAATTCTAACAACTTATTCAAAAATACAAAAAAAAATTTATTCAGATAGAAGTAGCTTAGCCACATGTATTTTACCTTCCTAGAAGTAATGGCACCTGTTTTAGTAGCTTGCATCATCTTTTTCGCATCAGTTGGGCTAGATGGTAAAATTAGGGTTTGCCTGGGTTTGCATTTCCTTTCAGCTTTGCAGTTTCTTTCTGCAAGTATATTAGCTTCCTTTGAGTTAGCTTTTGTCCATCAGTTAACAAGCTTCTTGTCAGAGCTCATAGAAGTTGGCTTAAGCCCTTAGCGGACTTGTGCCAGCTGACCAAGTGATAGTGTGGCAAGAGCTAGTACTTGTGCATACAGCACCGTCGCTTCCAAGTTTGTTACGAACTACCGAGTTGATAATAGTCAAAGAGGGAGTCTCAGGAGTTGCAGCATTATCGCTGCAATACTGGAGCCCACCATTATTTTTTGCGCCATTGACGAGGAAGCATCTGAGTATTTATGATTATTGATTTTCTTCTATTTTCTACTACAACCTTCTACCAAGTAGTTTATTTCATTTCCATTCTTCATTTTCATTTCCGTAAAAGTAGACTAGACATTTCCTGCTTTCCAAGACTAGCATTTCAATTCTACAAGCGTAGATTAGCATTTCAATTCTGCAATTTCAATTCCGCAAGCATAGCCTAGCATTTCATTCCTACAATTTCCTTTCAACAAAATAGATTAGTCCTTTCCTACTTTCATTTCAATTCTGCATTTTCATTTCAGTAAGATAGATTCTAGTTAGTTGCAATTCAATCTCTTTCAGTTTTGCAGGTACAAGAAGAAAAAACAAAAACAAGCAGCCAAAAATATTTCATTTCATGCCTTGTAGGAATAGAGACAATACTAGAAAATTATTACCCAACACTCCCACCACATCACTGAGTCACCCTTCTCTCTTCTTTGGTGGTGGTGATCCATAAGAACCTATAGGTGAACCTCCTAAGATATACGAAGATCCTATAACAGAAGAAGAGCAAGAGAACATCCCTCTCGAGACCATGGCTGAACACATAAATGGTATAGGAGATAACGAGAGAATAGAAGGTGCCTTTCCCATCCGAGAGACCAATGGGGATATGAAAATGAAGAACATAAGTCCCTCAACCTTACCTCATTTCCATGGGTTGACCATTGAATACCTTGATACCTTCCTGTTTGAGTTTAGTGTCTTTTGTCGAACTTATGACTATGCCGAGGACGAGCAAAAGTTGAAGCTCTTTCCTTTTTACCCTCAAGGATGCAGCACTGCGTTGGTTCATAGGATTGCCTAGAAACAGTATCACCACTTGGGCTTAGATGCAGCAGGCCTTTAACAACAATTATTGGGACTACTGTAGGTCAAAGGAAACAAAGGGAGAAATCTTTCGGATGACCATGGGAAATGATGAGCCTTTAGAAGACTACGAGGAAACGTTCCAACTTAGTTATAAAGGAGCCAGGTGCACACTTGACCCTGAATCTCTAAAGCTAGTTCTACTCCGAGGAGTCCCCGAAGACCTGCTAGATACCCTTCACTTGCTAGCCAGAGGAGACATCTACCAACTACCTTATGAGGACATAAAGACTGTGTTTAGAAACCATTCTAGGGTAGCCCGAAAAAGAGGTAAGGGGAATCCACTTTCAGCTAGTACCACCTTCTCCAAGCATGAGTTTGCTAATCAGATGGAAGACCTCAAAAGTGACATGAGATAGACCATTTCCATGCAACTTGATACTTTCCGAATCCAACAAAAGAAAGAGGAAGCTGAGAGGGCTTTGGCCATTTTCTGTCCCAGATGTACGAGGAAGCACCCTAACAATGAGTGTTCATTGCACTCAGTAGAGGTATGCTTCATTTATGAGGAAGACCATCCCACAAACCAATGACCAACCTTACCTAGATTTAAAGCCATGTACCTAGGGGCTGAGGCAACCGCTAAACCTCTCTACTTCCTCACCCAAAGGAGGCCGCATGGGCCCAAACCTTACAAGCAGGGGATGCAAGGGACATCCCAAGCTTATTATAGCCCCAACCAATCTACTCATATACCTTCTTGGGGTCCCCCTACTCATCCTTCCTGGTCTGTACCTCCTCCGTGGTCTTATCCATCTTAATGCCATACTCAGCCTCCTGCTCATTTGTTTGCCTCACCTATCTAGCCACAACCTCAGTGGAATGCACCTCAGCAGGGGTGGAGGCCCCAATACAACTCTCTTCCTGCCATTTTGCCTCTACCACCTACTCAACCACAACCATTACCTCCTGCTCCTCCAAGACAACCCCAGATTCCTACCCAACCAAACACAAACCCCAACAATAGATAAGCCCAGCAGGTATACACTGGGGAGACAACATGCCCTACCTATGCTGTGGAGATCCAGGAGATCAACCTGTGATTTAGCAAGGTCCTTCCAGATCACCAACTTCCTCCCCTGGAGGATGAGGAATAAAAGTAGGAAAGTGAACCCAAAGCCATTCCACCCTTTCTTGAGCAACTAACAGTAACCACGCAACCAAACCCAGAGGAGATTGAACTTTTGGGAGAACTTAAGCAGTTGTGTGTGAAAATAACCCTTCTCCAGGCCATAAAAGATGTACCAATATACAAAAAATTGATCAAGGAGAAGTGTTTCAGGCACCCAGGCAGGCGAAAGAGAGATGCCCAGACTATCAATGTCATAGGACAACTATCCGATCTAATGTTGGGGCAAGTAATCTATCCAAAATATTTGGACCCTGGGAGTCCCGTAGTTGATGTAAACATCAATGACACAATAATCCCCACACCTTGATTGATCTAGGGGTTGCCATTAATGTGATGACTAGGGACACTATGCTTAAACTCAACCTTCAGAGTTCCTTAAGGAAGACCTCGACAGTACTGTAGTTAGTAGACCGCTCCACCGTGACTCCCGAAGGGATTGTGGAAGATGTCTTGGTCTCCATTGACTCTTGGGAGTACCCTGCGGACTTCTTGGTCCTTCAGCCAAAGGAAAAACTCACTAAATACCCCCTCATCTTGGGAAGGCCTTGGCTAGCTACTGCGGATGCTTACATCAGTTGTCGAGCAGGAAGCATGACCATCAAGAATGGGCCTATGTCCAAGCAGCTAGTCCTCTATCTGCCTGCCCAACCTATGCTAGAACATGACTTACCACTCTAGTTGGAAGAGGGAGATGAGGACGAGGTCTACTCTGCACCTTTGTGCATGGTAGAAGCCACCAGGGGAGGCCCTCAAACCGAGGATGACTTGATTGAGAATTTGATTCAAAATCCACCTCCTAGTGCACCGTCATTAGAAGAGTTGGTGGAAGATACCCAAGCCAGTTCTTTAGTGAACCTCTGTGTGACTGATCTGACCTCTCCCAGAGTTAAGAGTGTGGAATTTGGCCCTGAAAGAACCTTAAAGATCAACTCCTCCTTATCTCCCTCCTAGGAGAAGGAGTTGTGTAGCTTATTGAACAACCATTTGGATGCTTTCACTTGGAGCTATAAGGAGATGTAAGGAGTCCACCCTTTGGTCTATACCTATCACATCTACATTAAAGAGGATTGTAAACCAGACAGGCAGCCTCAGAGGAGAATGAATCCAACCCTTAAAGACATCATCAAGGAAGAATTGCAAAAATTATTGGATACAGGATTCATCTACCCTATCTCTGATAGTGAGTGGGTCTCATCTCTAGTGCTTGTGCCCAAGAAAAATGGGAAGTGGAGAATCTGTGTAGATTAACGAGAACTTAACAAAGCCACTAAGAAGGACCATTTCCCTTTGCCTTTCATAGATCAAGTGTTGGATGGACTAGCAGGGAAGAAATTCTTTTCTTTCCTAGATGGATTTAGCGGGTATAATCAAATCCAAATCAACCCAGAAGACCAAGATAAAACCACCTTCACTTGTCCATGGGGTACCTTTGCCTACCGGGTCCTTCCCTTTGGGATGTGCAACACTCCTTCCAATTTCTAGAGGGTGGTATTGAGCATATTCGTTGAACTGGTTCACGATTCAGTGGAAATCTATATGGATGAATTCACTCCTTATGGGTCCAACTTCCAAGAAGCATTGACTAACTTGGGAAAAGTGTTAGCTAAGTGTATTGAGATGAATCTGTACCTTAGTCCCGAAAAATGTGAATCCCTGATGACTGAAGGGACCGTGCTAGGTCATACCATTTCTCAGCAAGGATTGTAGGTGGATCCTAACAAGATCGCCATCATCCAAAAGGTTCCACCTCCTCAAAAGGTTAGAGATGTTTGAAGTTTTCTAGGCTTGGCAGGATATTATAGAAGATTCATCAAAGATTTCAGTAAGCTAGCCTCGCCATTGTTTAGCCACTTAGGGAAAAATGTTGAGTTTAAATGGACTGATGACTGCCAAGGGGCCCTGGATGAGTTAAAAGTTCAGCTGATATCTGCCCTAAACTTGAGAGGTCCAAACTGGGCCCTACCATTCCACATCTGCACTGATGCCTCGAACAAAACCATAGGGGGAGCCTTAGGACAAGTTGAGGAGAAACTACCATATGTCATATACTTTGTCAGCAAAAACCTGTCTAAGGCAGAGATGAACTATACTATAACGGAGAAAGAGTTCCTGGCAGTAGTCCATTCCCTAAACAAGTTTAGACACTACATCACGGGTTATCAAACATTTGTACACACTGATCATGCTATGATTAGATATTTAATGAATAAGCCTGATGTAAATTCTCGTATCATTAGATGGTTACTTTTGTTACAGTAATTTGATTTTACTATTGTTGACAGGCCAGGTAAGGAAAATGTTGTTGCTGACTTCCTATCTAGGTTGGATTTGCCTGTAGGTGAAGAAGGGACAGTGGATGACCAGATGCCAGATGAACACTTGTTTGCTATCTCAGTACTCTCTCCATGGTTTGCTAATATAGCAAATTACTTGGTCTCAACATAGTTCCCTCCGCATCTATCCTCAAAGGAGAAGAGAAGAATCATGAGGAAGAGTGCTCCATTCACTTGGATCAAGGGCGACCTATTTAAACTTGGCCTAGATCAGATCTTGAGGCATTGTGTTAGGGAAGAGGAAGTCTTTGACATCCTCCTAACCTATCATGATGGGCCTTGTGGAGGCCACTTTGCAGCAAAAAGGATTGACTTCAAAATACTACAGGTAGGCTACTATTGGCATACACTTAATCAAGATGTGAGAAGATACATCCTCCAGTGTGACTGATGTCAGAGGAGGGGGAAACCGACTCCAAGGGATGAAATGCCCCTCCAACCTCAAGTGACCTTTGAGCCATTTGAGAAGTGGGGCATGGATTTTGTGGGTCCTATCAATGCTTCTTCAAAGCAAAGGTCTTACATCATTGTGTGCACCGACTACCTAACAAAGTGGGCAGAAACACATGCAATCAAGGTAGCGACAGAAGAAAAAGTGGCTGAGTTTTTAAGGGAAAATATCTTCTACAAGTTTGGCTACCCAAGAGAGTTGGTCACCGATCAAGGAAACCAGTTCACCTCTAACTTGATTGAAGACCTGTTTGCTCATCACAAGATCAAGCATAGAACTTCCACCCCGTATCATCCACAAGCAAATGGGCAGGTGGAAGTCACTAATAGAGCATTGGAAGAGATTTTGACTAAGGTGGTGAGTAGCAATAGAAACGATTGGGCAGATCGACTGGTTGAGGCCATCTGGGCCTACAACACCACTTGGAAAACTACAACAGGTTTCACACCTTATGAGCTGGTCTACGGGAAGAAAGCTTTGTTGTCCATAGAGTTCGAGTACAACACATTAAGGGTGGCAGCACAGTTGGACCTAGATCTCAGCCATGCTAAACATGAAATATTACTGCAAATGAACGGATTAGATGAACAAAAAATGCAAGCCCTCCTCCACTCGGAAGTAGTCGAACTTCAGAGGAAGATATGGCATGACTGGCACCTTAATGAAAAACAATTCAAGCCAAGAGGTTGGGCGCTGCTATATGACTCAAGATACAAGGATATCAAAGGGAAGTTGAGGACAAGATGGTTAGGACCATATGCAGTGGAGAAATGTAATGAAAATGGTTCAGTCCTCATCAGGACCATTGATGAAGAGGCCATCCCCATGCTCATCAATGGGCACCGATTGAAGATCTACAGGAAACCTCTTTCGAGGTAGGAGTTCGTTGAAACTTTGGAAAAATCAGTGCTGGTAGTGGAGCAAGGCTCTGCCTCTATTTCACCTACACCTTGATCATAAAATAATAATAATAATAATAAAAACACAGAAATAAAAAAAGATCCTTGGGTGAAAACCTCTCTGAGGTGCCCACGGTAGACAGTGAGGGTGAAAACCTCATGGAGGCGCCCCAGCTGTCTCTAGAGAAAAAGAAGAAGAAGGGGGGAATAAAAAGATCCTTGGGTGAAAACCTCTTCGAGGCGCCCATGGAAGATAGCAAGGGTGAAAACCTCATTGAGGTGCCCTAGCTGTCTCATAGGAAAAAAAAAGGAGAAAAAAAGAAAAAACAAACAAAAAAAAAGAAGAAAAAGAAAATAGGACTAATCTCTGTGAAAAATTGCAGGTTGCAGTGAATACTTTGCAGGAAAAGAGGGGCGTGTAAAACGAGGATAGGAGTCCGTACTAGGCTCTAGGACATCCCTTCAGACACTCCCTCTATGGCCACTCACCTCTCCTAGGATTTGGTCACATTCAGGTCAAGATTCAGCTTTCTACAGGAAGTTCTAGGCTTTCTATTGGAAGTTCCAGGCTTTTCTACAGGAAGTTCCAAGTGTTTCTACAAGAAGTTCTGAATTTCTACAGGAAACATCCTGTAGAACCATCGGACGAGCCAAATTCAATTTTGAAAGGGAATCTAATGGTTGGGATCAGTTTGTTAGGCTTGTAGCCACACCTCTATTCAATCCAACACCATGTGGCGCCCTGTTCCATCTCTTTCCACCTCCATTGGACCCACTTGGTTATGTGTTCATGCACAGTCATACAAAGAGCCCTATTTTCCTCAGATTGAATTTTTTTTTTCCAAGTGACAAATCAAGTAGCAAAGGCTCGCACACTCTACCTATTCAAGCTCCATCTAGACTCTTCATCAACGCATCTAGTCCTTGTCCGCAATATGGCCCTGCTCGTTTAGTATGCATCCCAAGAGGAGAAGCAGCTACAGGACATCCTACAAGAATCCTGTAGCATCTGAGCCCTCTGGAGCACATACTCTGGAAGCAGGGGCAGCTGAAATTAACACAGGGAACATGAAAAAAGGCTCCTCTTGGATGTGAACACCTCTTCGACAGCTGAGACCAGACAGAACCTGTGCATGTAGCATTTACAACTAAAAGGTCGGGTTCCAAATCCATGCATGCAACTTCAACAAATGAAAGAATAGGCTATAGCACCCATGCACGAGGTAGCAGCAAGCGAGGCAGTGGTTCCGGTATGCATAACGTGTCCACAGCCACGCAGGTAAGTGTCTAACCTTATTCGTCAATTGCATGAACTATACTTCGAAAAATTGCATGTATGTTAAAATGGTTGGATTGAATGAATTCGGTGGCCAGTAAACTGGCCACCCTCAGTCAGTTACACTGCTTCATGGGATCTAAACAAGATCAGTTACGTTCAAACTCGCCAACGAGTCGTGTAGTCGACATGTGTGGAGTGTCCTGTCGGGGAAAATCAACGGACTGACAGTGGTGGCGGTAGTTAATGGCAGAGGGGAGGTAATGGCGGCCAGAGACACGCAGAAGAATGATGGCCATGATGTTGGTTAACGGTTTTCTTCAGCCAGCTCACCCCCTCGCCACGAATTGCACCGCAGTTTAAAATGTTTGGCTAAAGACTCGCACGCCCACTGATCCTTTGCATTTGCAACGTCCTGGCCGAAGTACTCGTCCTCCGCTTCCACACTCTATTAACCGTCATCCTCCACTGAGCTTTTTGGCCTATTCCAAAGTTCTCCCACGTCCCGATCTCATTCAGAAGTGCAGGAACATCCTACAGAAGCCGACAAGCATTCTATAGGAAGAAGTTCTACAGGAAGTATGACATAGCCTTCTGGAATAGAGAAGCCTGGGTCTTTCTTCGACAAATTTGAAGTTTGGAGGGAGGTAGGCTCAAAAACACTCTCCCATGCATGGTATATTTTAAAAGGTGGTGAATTTCTCTGTTTGGAGTAGGAGAATTAGAGACAAGTCTACCTGTGAGTCAAAACCAACGGTTTTCCTGTGTGTCGCACGACATTTCTCAGTCAGGTCTGCGTCAAATTTCCCTTCCATGATTCCTGTTAAAAGGTTTTTCCTGTAGAAAAGATAAAGCACTGTGAGGGCTCGCCTGTAAAGAAATAATAATAATAATAATAATAATAATAATATTGAATTTGCACGTTTGTATGTATGTGGGGAGTAAAAATTGAAGTGTTATACCCTATCTGTGGAAACCAAATTTCTCCCTCCACACATGGACAACAGAATTTTGGGCAGCAAAAACAGTAGAACCATGAAATTGGTGCAAAGTTAAAAGTATAAACACCTGGGAGATCCTGTCTTGAAGTTCAAAGGAGGAAACCATAGAACAATAGTCCCTTTCTGCTTAGAGCATTAAAACAATGCACTCTCACCATGCCAGGGGGGTTTATCAGAAAGGGACCCTTAGATTCCAGAAAATTGCATGAACATCCTGCAGTGGTGGACCTCTTCACCCGTGTCAAATGGATGACTTTTTGTGAAAAAATCGAGGGCCAGGATGATGAGATAACAGAGGAATTATTAATGTCCTTCCAACCTAAATCAAAAACACTGGCCACTGTGAATTTCAGAGGGTTGACCCTGCAGCTTACCCCTGAACTCATTAGTCGGGTTACGGGTTTGCCATTAGGGATACCCTAGAGCAAAGAGGAAAGAGCATTAGGCCAAAAAGCCAAGAAAGAATTCTTCTTACCTGAGGAACATTTTGCAGAAGACAAGAATGGGGTAAGGAGGGCCAATTTACATCCTCTGTGGAGTGATGCCAGTCTCCAAATTATGAAATACATTACCTGTGAGGGGTGGTTCAGTATTGTTTATGGCTATCATTTCTGGTTGCTGAAAGAACTAAGACATGGGTTGGATTTAGCCCCAGAGCGGAAGTTAAGCATTCACTATTTTATCTTGCAATCATTGATTGAATGTAGCACAAAATTTAAGGAAGGGACACTAGATCAGCTAGCCCATCATGGGCTCATCAAGCGTGTGGTAGAGGATGCCCTCCATACCTACATTGTCCCCCTCTCTTGGGAGATTTTCCGCAACATGTCCAGAGATGATGATATCTGAATCCTTGCTGAGGAACTCACCTCATCTAGCAGTGAAGAAGGGAAACATCTTGAAGCCGAAACGAAAGCCAGTGGCAAAGAAATACAAGACAAACCATCATAGAAAGAGCAGAAGGAGAAACAAGGAAAAGGCAAAATTGTTGAACCTAAAACTATGGGAGGACCAATGGCACAAACACCCAGGGAGAAACGATTGCAAATTAGAGCAAAGAGGACTGAAAAAGCCCAAACAAAGGAGATCACAACCAAGGCAACCAAACATGAATTAAAAGAAAAGACACATCCAGCCAAACAGGCCTAAACAGTTTCTACAGGAAGTCTGAAAACAGCTTCTACAGGAAGTCTGGAAACAGCTTCTACAGGAATTCTGAAACCAGCTTCTACAGGAAGAATAAAATCAAAGTAGAAAAAGGAGAAGTCTCCTGAGATTCTGGCCAGGGAGGCAGCAACGGTGCTAGCTGCCTTGAGCACAACCCCAGAGCAAAAATGGAAGCGGAAAAGGGAGCCTTCTATGTATTTTAAGGCAACAAGAAGCATGCGGATAAAAACTGAAAACCCCAGCCACAGTCAAAAGAGCCAATTACGATTGTGGACACCTAAATTAAACAAAAGGAAAGGTCTCCCTCAAAAGCATCCATCACTTATGAACAAGGCAGCCCGAAGATGTCCACCTGGAGAGAAAGGATTAAGATGATGGACACAAAGACCTCTCTGCAGGATGTTGAAACAATTCTACAGGATACGTTGGCTAGACTAAAGGACACCGAGGAGTTGGAAGAAAAGGTAGTTAAATCATCCCATGAGGAAGAGAAGACTGAAAACATTATGGAACCTAGCCCCCAGTCCAGCTTGGGCTCCTACTATAACATGTTAGAGGTCGGGAAGATAATTCCCCAAAAATTCGCAGTGCCACTATTCTTTGCACTAGAAGAGGAGAGAGTGAGAACCCACACTTGGATGAAAATCACCAAGTCCAAGGGTTTGGCAGATATAAGTCCCTTGGAGGAGCAACTTAAAGAGGCAAGGAAAGAATTGGCTATTGTACGGCATGTAGAAAGTAGCCAGCGGGCCAAGCTACAGGAAGAAAATGAGCTTCTTAAACAGCAGCTACAGTCACAGGGGAACTTTAAGGAAGACATACCCCACATCTTGGGAGAACAGCAGCAACAGGAGGAGCCCACAATAGACAAAGAGACCCCTGATAAACAGCAGGGAAAAGATGGGTTGCAGGCTTAGATCAAGGCACTGACCAGACAGTTACAGGAAAAAGAATTGCAAGCAGCCCAGGAGATACAGTCTCTAAGGCAACAGGTCCTAGAAAAGGAAGCCCAACTAGCCTGCATGGCCAGTTGGGTGATGGAAGCTCTGGAGTTTAGGAAACGTACCAAATCATATGCCCTATACCTTAAGGATCAGTGATTTTAGTTTCAGATCAACAGCTTGGCCCAAAGGGGCATCACTCCATTTCAACATTACCATCAATTCATGACTTTATGTGACAACAAATCATCAGAGGACAAGTCCAAACTATCAAAGTTATACCTACACAATTTGTGTTGATATTGCAACAAGATGATGGAGCTTAGTGAAAAGAGTCGCCTTCACTAAGTGGGCCCGCAGGCTATTTTTGGCGCAAGTCTATTTTTAGACTATGTCTAGTTTTAGACATATGGATCATGTCTATGGATTGCAGGTTGCTGTTTATGGATGATTGATCAAGTTGGGAAAAATAGATGGACTTCTATTTTTGATGAAAGTGTGAGTGATCACAGTGTGAGTGATCAAGTCTATTTTTAAACTGGCTGTCAAAAATAGAAAAGTCAAATATTATTATCTCACAATAATATTTGGACTATAAACTTAATCTTATTCTCTTGGAGCACTTCAGTTTGAGCTACAGACGTGGCACATGCAGCTGTCAGAAGGAAATACGCTTTTCTTATGAGTCAGTTGAGTTGTTGCATGCATGACTTCAGTTAGAACTCAATCAGTTGAGTTTGGTGGAGTTGATTGTGGAGTTGATGGAGTTGTGTTCAGTTTAGCTTTGTTAAACTGGTTGTATTTAGTCTAACTGGCAAATAGACTAGAGATGAGTTGGGTGAATTAGTTATTAATTAATTCACAAGTTATAAACTCATAATGCAACTATAGAATACATCAGTTAACTCAGTCATGGACAGTTCAGTGGAGACAAGTGTTAGAGATAAGTGAAAGGGTGAGTTGTGACTATCATTTGTGCATGAGATTTGCACATGCAATGGATTAAGTAATGCCAATGAGGCCAAGGGAAATTGTAGCTTGTTCTCACGTGATTTTTCCAAGTAAATACGAGTTTGCTTGAGCCATTATCATTCATTCTCTTGCAGGATTTCATAGTGGAGGCTGGCAAGCAGCGGAGGAGATTTGGAGATCAGATCTGAGTTGTATTGTGTGTAACAGGTGGAGATAGTACTGAGTACTTGTGAGGAGTATTGTACTATGTATTGTTACATGTTCTCAATCAATATAATATACATATAGTTGGGGTTTTTAGCGAGATTCTTTCCCTGGGAAAATACTGTGTTGATATGTGTGATTGATGTTTCTATGTGCGCATGTTATTGTTTATGCTTCTGTAAATTGATGATCAACGTAGAGGAGGTTATGTATTATGCATGTATTCCGCAATGGTGTACAATCGGGATAATCTCTGTGAATATGTGTCATATTATTCAAAATTTCTACATGGTATCAGAGTTGTTTGATTTGTAGAAAAAGTTCTACAGGATGTCAAAGCGAGGATTGATCATCGGATCTATTATTCAGAAAGTGTTTACATTTTATTTCTTCAGGCAGAGTCTGTAATCGGGCCAGGTATCCTCTGGATTCATCCTACTTTTGGAAGGTGAGATATCTGGTGAATGCCCATACATTCGATCTCTGTACGAGAAATACTTTGTTCTCACGAATTTTAGATCAGAAGCGGTTGAGTTTTGAGCTAGTGGAATGGCGCTCAAGGATAAACTTAGAAACATCTAAGTGTGAGAATGGAGATAGTATGCCCCAGTATCTCACGAAGTTCACCCAATGCCGAGATGAGCTAGGAAGTGTGGGGGTGACTATCGATGATGAGGATATGGTGAGTCTAGCTCTCTTTGGCCTTCCTAAGCGTTGGCATAGCTACCAGGACTCGGTGAATGGAAGGGAGAAATTGCCAGGATGGGAGAGACTTTGGTCGGATCTTGTGCAAGAGGAGATTAGACGACGCACCAGAGATAGTTATTCATCTATGCATGATGAGGAGAACTATGCCTTAGTGAGTAAGGCGAAGAAGGGGAAGGGGAAGGTTTCTCTTTCTGAATCTAGTTCTTCCAATGATGGGAAGAAGGTTGACAATTCGAAGGTGAGATTCTTTTGTTTTCATGAGTTGGGCCATTATGCTACTAATTGCCTAAAGAAGAAGTCTAAGAAGGGATCCGAGGAAGGATCTGAAGGTGAGGCACTTGCTTCATAGTTTGAGTTGGATTTCACACTCTTTGAATGCATGGTTTCATCCATGATGGGAAGTGGTTGGTTTCATGACAGTGGAGCTTCTTTCAACATGACCGGTGACAAAAGTTTGTTCAGTACTTTGGAGGAGAAAGATCTCCAGATACTCATAAGGATGGGTAATGATTAGAAGTATAGTGTCTCAGGTGTAGGCACGGTTATTTTTCAGAGGGAGCATGGAGCTCGCCTTGCCTTGACCGATGTCAAGTATGTACCAGGACTGAAGAGAAACTTGGTGTCGATTGCGATGCTGGAAGACAGAGGCTATGATGTAGTCTTCAAAGAGGGAAAGGTTTTCCTTAGACACATCATCACTAGACAGGTGAATCAGATTGGTTCACGGGTCAAGAACCTATATGCTCTTGAGGTTCAAGATGCATGCAAAGCCTTGAGCAGCAAAGCAACTGATGGAGACTTGGTGGTTGAGAGGGAGGGTATATTACCTCTCAACATGCAGAGCCAGAAGAAGTCTCAGACAATTGTGGAGGAGCCACGATTGGTGCAGCAGCTTCAGGAGGTTGTGGAGCAGCCACAACAGGGGAAGCTGAGTGGAGATCGAGTAGAGACATATACTCATGCAGAGACCTCCAGTAGGGGGAAACTTCGAGTCAGGTGGGCTGAGGGATCACATGCAGCCATACCTCTAGGTAGGAGGTGGGGCGATACAGAGTGATCATCCCAAGGAGGAGGGGCATGATCCTTGAGGTACCCAACCTCTTGGATGAGGCCTTGCTACGGGAGCCCTGATGTGGAGTAGCAGGAACTCACTGATTGGGTAGAGACAAATGCGGATGGAGCGGCAGTGCAGGGAATCCCAGGACAATGCATAGCATGCAGGCTGCAGCAATGCAAGAGGCGCAAGTGTTTTGCATAGTGCTAGGTGGCACAAAGAAGTGTGCAATGGTGCGAGATGCATGGAGATGTTGCAGTAGCATAGATGTCAGAGAGGGAGCACTTGTCAGCAGCAGGTAGAGCTTCAGCATCAGAGTATGTTCCTAGCCCAACACAGTGGTCAGTTGGGAGTTTTTTTTGTTCCAAGTGTTGGTGGAGCAAAGTGGAGCGGGCATATGTGTTTCCTGCAGAACATTCCAGAGTTACAGGATCGGGTTTGAGAGGAAGCCTTTCTTGTTGAGAGGGAGTGTTGAAAAGTGTGCAACAAGAAATGCTTGTTGAGAATGCAACAAGATGATGGAGCTTAGTGGAAAGGAGTCGCCTTCACTAAGTGGTCCCATAGGCAAGTTTTGGCGCAAAGTCTATTTTTAGACATATGGATCATGGTCTATGAGTTGCAGGATGCTATTTATGGATGATTGGTCATGTTTGGAAAAATAGATGGACTTCTATTTTTTGGATCACAACGGTGTGATCAGAGTCTATTTTTAGATTGTCAGGTAAAAATAGAAAGAATCAAATATTATTAGCCCTTAGTAATATTTGGACTCTAAACTTTATCTTATTCTCTTGGAGCACTTCAGTTGGAGCTACAGATGTGGCACATGAAGCTACAAGAAGGAAATATGTGGTTCTTATTGGTTACTTGAGCTATGGCATGGAGGACTTCAGTTAGGACTTCAGTGATTGAGTTCTGTGGAGTTGGATCAGGAGTTGATGGAGTTGTGTTCAGTTTGACTTAGTTGAACTAGTTGTATTTAGTCTAACTGGCCAATAGACTAAGTGATGAGTTGTGTGAATTAGTTATTAATTAATTCACTAATTATTAACTCATAATGCAAATGAAGAATACATCAGTTAATTCAGTGCATGGACAGTTCAGTGGAGACAGGTGTTAGAGATGAGTGAAAGGGCAAGACAGCTGTCAGTTGTGACTATAGTTGTGCATGAGATTTTCACATGCATGGATTGAGTAACGCCAATGAGGATTGTGTAGTGTTACACAAGGGAAACACGTGAATGGTTCAGCCATTCTCATCATTCTCTATGCAGGATTGCGCAGTGGAGGCAGGCAAGCAACGAAGGAGATTTGAGCCAGTGATTGATTCAGATTTGAGCTAGTTTGTGTGTAACAGGTGGAGATAGTACTCAGTACTTGCGAGGAGTATTGTACTATGTATTGTTACATGTTCTAAATCAATATAATATACAGATAGTTGGGGTTTTTATCGAGATGCTTTCCCCGAGAAAATACTGTGTTGATATGTGCGATTGATGCTTCTATGTGCGCATGTTATTGTTTCTGCTTCTGTAAATTGATGATCAACGTAGAGGAGGTTATGTATTATGCATGTATTTCCACAATAGTGTATAATCGGGATAATATCTGTGAATATGTGTCATATTATTCCAAATTTCTACAAAAGGTACCCCAAGGACAAGTGAAAGTGGTCTTATCTTGGTCTTCCGGGCTGATTTGAATATGATTGTACCCACTAAACCCATCTAGGAAGGAGAAAATTTTTTTCCCTGCCAGATCGTCTAACACTTGATCTATCAAAGGTAAAGGAAAATGGTCCTTTTTAGTGGCTTTGTTCAATTCCTGATATTCGACACGGATTCTCCACTTACAATTTTTATTTAGCACTAGCACCAAAGGAGAGACCCATTCACTATCAGAGATTTGATAGATGAATCATGCATCAAGCAATTTCTGCAGTTCTTCCTTAACAATATCTTAAGTGCTAGGTTCATCCTCCTTTGAGGCTGCCCGACTGGCTTGCAATATTCCTTGATGTATATATGATGAGTACATACTGAAGGGTGCACTCCCTTCATCTCCTTATAAATCTAGGTGAAAGCATCTGGATGTTTTCTTAGTATGTTGCATAGCTCCTTCTCCTGGAAGTAAATAGGGATGGATTGATTTTCAAAGTTCTTTCCAGGCCAAACTCTATATTTTTAACACGGAGATAAGTGGGGTCGACCACATAGAGTTTAGTTGAGGGGTTCTTTTGGGTTTCTCTTACTATGTCTTCTAATGGTGATACACTGGGAGGTGGATTCTAAATCAAATTTTCAATCATATCATCCTCATCTTGCGGTTCCCCCCCATGGTGATTTCTAATGTAAAAATTGGTGCAAAATAAACTTTCATCCTCATCCTCCTCCTCCAACTAGAGAGGTAGATCATGTTCTAGCAAGGGTTGGGCGGGAGGATCTAGGATTAAATGCTTAGACATGTGCCCGTTCTTTATGGTCATGTTCCCATCTCGGCAGCTGATGTAGGCATCGGCTATAGCCAACTGGGGTCTTCCCAAAATGAGAGGATATCCAGTGAGCTTTGCCTTTGGCTGGAGAACTAAGAAATCAGCAGGGTACTCCTAAGAATCAATGGAGACCATCACATCTTACACAATCCCCTCAGGGGTTACTGTGGAATGGTCTGCTAGCTACGGCACTATTCTGGTCTTCCTCAAGGAGCCTTGGAGGTTAAGTTTGAGAATTGTGTCATTTTTCATCACATTAATGGCAGCTCCTAGATCAATCAAGATATGTGGGACCATTGTGCCATTGATGTGGACATCAACTATTGGGCTTCCAGGGTCCAGATATTTTGGACAGATTATCTGCCCCAACATCAGGTTGGATATTTGTCCTATGACATTGATGGTTGAGGCATCTCTCTTGCACCTTCCTGGATGCCTAAAGCACTTCTCTTTGATGAACCTATTTTAGATAGGCACATCTTTTATGGCTTGGAGAAGTGGTATCTTCACACATAAATGTTTCAATTCTCCCAGGAGTTTAGTCTATTCTGGGGTAGGCTGGATTGTCATGGATAGTCTCTCAGGAAAGGATGGATTTTATTTAGTTTCACTTTCCTCTTTATCTTCCTCAATCTCCCTGGGTGGAGGCTGGCTATCTGGGAGAACTTTCCCAGATCGCAAGTTAATTTCTTGAATCTCCACAGCATAAGTTGGGCATGATGGTTCCCCATTATAAACTTGTTGAGCCTCTTTGTTTTTCATGTTCGGATTTGGTTGGGCAGGCATTTGGGGTTGCCTTGGTGGAGCAGAAGGTAATGGTTGTGGTTGGGCAGGTGGTGGAGGAAGAAGAGCGCGAAGAGAGTTGTATTGGGGCCTCCACCCCTGATGAGATGCATTCCACTGAGGTTGTGGCTGAGCACAGGATTGAAATGAATGGGTGGCTAGTTGGGCATGATATTGAGATGTGAAGGACAAAGGAGGAGGCATGGACCAGGAAGGATGAGCAGGAGGGCCCCAAGAAGGTATGGAGGTGACTTAGTTGGGGTTGTAGTATGCCTAAGATGTCCCTTGCATCCCCTACTGGTATGGTCTAGGTCCATGCGGCCTCCTTTGGTTTATGTAATAGATCTGTTTAGTGACTCCTTCAGCCCCTTGGTATACAACTTGTCCAGACAAGGAAAGGCACTTATCTATAGAATGATCTTCTTCACAGACTGAACAAACCTCTACAGATTTCAATGGGAATTCATTCCTAGGATGCCTCGTGGTGCATCTATGTTAAGTTTAGGAATGTTCTATGCTAGAGAAATTTATTTAAATTTTCACAGTTAGCAATCACATCAGCATTAAAGTAAACTGCAAATATAACATAAATATAAAACGCATAAGACAAGCCAAGACAAGAGGACAGAAGATGTGGTGCTAGCCAGGGACAAAATCCACAATGTGGGGAAACCCTTGATCAATTCTTCTTTTATGTTCTTCAAAGTTCAGCAGAGAAAGTGAGATAGATAGTACAATTACAATAGAAGTCAACACTTTGACTTTTGATATCTACAGAGATCAGTTGAAGACATATTTCTTCAACTGATTCTCTAAGGTGACTCCTTCACCTATCATAGTGCTGCCTCTCATCCATTTGCTGCACATAACCATGTGATAACATGTTGTACTGTCACAGTGTTGAGCCTTGATGACTGAGCTGCCCTCATCTGCTCTCATCATCATGCTGCTCATTATTTATCATGCCC